>OZ024888.1:37652045-37804545 GCA_964017195.1 Siderastrea radians
CTATCATTTCATCACGTGCTTCTTTTTTTGTGCCTTTACTTAGCAATTGTTTAACGAGTTCTGACAGCTCAGGTGTTAAATCTTCGCCGTCTTGTTGCGGTTTGTTGACCATTTTGGCCATGACAGCAAGCACGCTTGAGTCTCCTTTAGCTTTCTTTCTTGGAGGCTCTTCCAGCACATCTGCATCATCTGCAGATGAAGGGTCAAACTCTGCAGCTTTGCTTCCATCGTCGCTTTCGCGATCAACGGCTTGATTGTTATAGTTGTCATAGGCCGCTTTAATTTCAGTTATAACCAGTGTAATGCTCGAAAGAGAGCCAGTCAGCTGTTTGAGCTGATCTTTTATGTCATCCATTTCCTCGAATAGTTTAGAGGGGTCAACAGCAGCAGTTCGCTTCGCCGTTTTAGTTCCCGCCTCGTTGGCTTTTGGCAGAGCTTGTTTGCTTCAGGATTTCCCACCAGTCGGTTTGCAACTCTGTACGGTCTTTCCCGCAGAAGTTTTTCCCTTGCGGGTAGGATCTTTAGCAGCAGTTAAACCCTTTCGGGGCTGCTTGTCAATAGCTTCACCTTCAAGTGAGTGAGCATCATTTTCGGAAAGACTTTTGTCGACTGAGTTGACGTGTATAATGGCCGTTGCCGTAACTTGCTCGTGGTCTTGCGGCATTGTCGCGGAATTGGGCTAAAATTCACAAGCAATGGACAATTCAACGTCTCCAAGGACTCCCAGGCTTCTGCCTGTAGTTAGAGATGGTTTCTGGTTGCCGACGCAACAGATTTTAAACGGATTGAAGAGAACGAAAAAGTCTTGGACTTTCTTCGCCAAACGCAACGCTGTAATGATCTTCACTGCACATGTGCTATCTCATGGGATCTCGAATATGTAAATGAGGAGGTAGAATGAGGCATAACCCGCTCCGGCGTCATTCCTTTTGGATCTCGCAGGACATTGTAGCTGTTCCTTTTTTGCCTTTTGGCATATGACACAAAGATTCCAGTTCTTAGTTGAAAGAAATTTTGCACTGGATGCACCGTTATCTGTGGAATGAATTATTTAAATGTCGTTATCTGTGTCATTTCCAAAAATGAAACTTTAAAACATAAGAACACGGAAACATGCATGTGAAGGAGTAGTTTCACATTAAGAAAATGTAAAGTGAATATGAAAGTAGATGATAGTGAAATATACACTGTCCATACATCGGGTTGATGCCTCGCTTATTCACCACTACACTCTGCAGCTGTGTTTTTATTTTCTGGGTTTAGCACTATGCCTCCTGGGTTAGTAATGCTTCTTTATGATCATATAAATTACGTTATCTGTATCATTTTCAAAAATGAAACCTTAAAATGTAAAAACATGGAAACATGCACATGAAGGAGTAGTGTCACGTTAAGAAGTTGTAAAGTGAACATGAAAGTGGATGACAGTTAAATATACATACAGCATGCTGATGCCTCAGTAATTAACCAATATACTCCAACAGTGGTACTGTACATGAAGCTCAGTATATTGAGTAGCACATTTCTAGATTGCTGTACGACATGTATTAATATTACTAGTCTTGATTCCATGCGCATACGCCGTTCAAGAAACCAATTCGCATTGGTTGCTTGTGTCTGAATAATGCGTGGTTTTGCACATTTATCTTGTTAGGTTCCAATAACCCTCGCTAAGGTCAAAGGTGTGGTCAAATTTTATGCGCAAGATTTTATTTTGTAAAATTTGAAATTTGTTTTCTCGGGCTCCTATAAGAAATTGTTTTTGGGGCTATTACAGGTAACAAATTATATCTATAGCTCTTAAAAAGAGTAAAAAGGAATGCCATATACTTTAAATTATTCTGGTACATTAGGTTTTTGTCCACTGAAAATTAAAATTACTCAATTTCCTGAGGGATTCTGTCTTAAAATTATTTTATTAGTAATGGAAATTGGACTGAGTGGAGTACAGTTTAAGGAGTAATCAATATGAAATTATGAGCATGATTACCACGAATTGTACAGCACGAAGTCCAGTCACCAATTAATCGTATCTATAATAAAATGCAAGATTAGAAAATCTGCATGCTCTTGGCGATACATTTTTAAAGGAGGTCACTCCAGAAATGGTGTATTTTTGAAATCACTACCCGACCGCTGGTCTCGTTGTACATTTTGACATCACGGACAAGTACGATTCAAAATGGTGGCGCACAGCGTTGAATTTTGGCCTTCTTTGGAGAGGAATTTCAGTGGGATCAGATGCACTTTAGAAGCTAAAACCACGGTCGGTAACTCAACTTAGTGTTATCTCTTTATTGGCGATTTAAAAAAATACACCGTTTCTGGAGCAATCTTCTCCTTTAAGTATCAGTTTTGCAAGCACAGGAGAAACAGCCACAAAGAGAACCATTTCAGTGCACCTGATTGATGCCTGTGCAGCATAGTTGTCTGATTACAGCTATCCAATTACCAAAAGATCAAATTGGATGTCTGTAATTCGACGCCCACGTGGTCATCCTCCAATTACATATCAAATAGGCGCGCGGAGAACCAATTACAATCGAGCATTTTGTTATAGATATGATTAGATTCAAAATAGAATTGCTAACACCGCCCCCCCCCCCCCCTCAAGATTGGCGAGGGTAACATTTTCCTTTGCTTATTGTTTCCAAAATATTCCATTGTTACTTTCTTACATAGCGCAATAGCATTAGTGGTCACTTCCTCCCACATGTACAGTAACCACCGAGAGCTGTTATCTGATTAACCAATCTGCCCATACTGACATGATTAGAGTTTTCTATGTATTTTTTAAGTCGATGGCAAAAACTGGGAGGTGGATGGTTAACCCTTTCGGCCCTGATATAAAAATTCATTTCTTCTCCATACATTTCTTATGGAATTGGTAAGGAGAATTTGTCGACATATCAAGACATTTTATCCTAAAGTATTTTAAGTCAAATTCACTTCTGGACATAACAGGAGAAAGAGGTAGCAAAGGAAAAATATAACACAAGATATCATTCAAGAAATCAAATTAAAGTGTTAAACGTTAAAAAGTAATCTTCAGTACAAAAAAAAAACCACACAATGCCATTAAAGAAAAAAACTGCATCGTCACAGTGTTCCTGCATTGTCCAATTCTCTTTCGGCGTCCTTGGCCCCTCTTTCAAGAAGGGCACACCTGGAAAGAGTGGCCCCTCCCCCCCAAACTGGAAACATTTTGCTACGAAGAAAACATGTTAGATTGCATCAAAACTAGTAGAGTTGTAGAGTGGACATTTGAAGCTTAAGCTGTCGACTCCTTTCTGTTTATTGCCTCTACCATTTGTGGAATACAAGTTCATACCTTGCAAATTACAGAACTCACAGATCACATGCAAAAAAATTATGGGATCCATGGTGGCGTTTTGAAATGATTGTGTTAAAACCAAAACCAAAGTTATGCAACGATAGAGACAATTACCATCACCAGGTGTCACTTCTGCATCAAAACTTGCTGGCCCAGTTATTTTCCCACTTGACATGTCATGTGACCAAAAAAATAAAAAAAATGAAGGAAAGCTAGCTGGGTTGTTGTCTACAGGTACAGATATGCGTTTCAGATCGAGACTTAAGGTATCTAGCCTTCTACGTTTGGAAGGAATGCCCTTTTATTAGAAATCAAAAGTTGAATTTTCCCAAAAAAACGAGCTTTGTCCTTGCAGTATTTTTTTAGGAAAGACGAAGATCATTCCAAACGTGAAGGGCTGGAAACAATCTTCAGGCATCTTCTCAAATATTTGCTATTTTTATGAAAATAGTCACGAGACATGTCACATGACCAGGCGAAAAACAATTGTTAGCTTAAAATGTTTAGGACGATGAAATCTGTCTATAGACCAATTTTCGTAGCAGTCCTATTATTATAGTTGGAGATATTGCGAAAATAAAAAATGTATTTTCTTGGGAAAAAAAAGCCCTTGTTCCAGGCTGAAACACCTTGAGTTGGCAATGGGAACGTGAATTGTTTATTATTTTTCGTCCGCAATTTGCTTTGCTGTTTTTGCAGCAAACGAACACAGCTTTGCTGTGCACTACACTTTCCACTGCTGCTCGTAAAAATACCATCATTGTGTTTTAACCCATTTCAAAAAAGGATGCTTTGGCATTGGATAGTTTAACTGCGGAATACAATACCATTTTTGTTTGAGTGACCAATTCCCTAAGCAATGCATGGTTGTCTCGGTGACATTTGAGAAGAGTATGTTTTGTTCCCTTTTACGCACGTACTGCAAGCTCCTTCGATAACAATGGGTGAAGAGAGTGGCTCAAAAAACCAAATGAAAACCCCTCCAGTTAAATGGCTAAATTGTTAACTTACTGTGCAATGTTTTTTATTGTTCTTGGCGGCTCTTTTATCGCAGAAATGCTGTACAGTGTACTGATAACAGAAACCTTGCTATTTTTACAGTCTTTTCTCGTGAAAATGCTGTACAGTTCAGTTATTTGTTTATTTATTTACAAAGAAGCGGTCAATAGTACTTTGTGTCATTTTCTTCATTTCCACCGCTGACTCACTCATTTTCTCAACCAAGACGTTCAGCTCATTGGCCAGTGCGAGCTGACCACGCTGTGTCCGCTATAGGGAGCGAAAAAAAACAGTGAAATGTCGCGCTGGCGACAGGTTTGTTTCAGTCATTTCTTTATATGTTTTGCCGGGGGGCTGGCTGTTGTCTGCAATAGCGGGATGTCCGCAAGGCGAGAGTCGACTGTAAAAGTAATAATAATAAAAAATAATAACAACATAAAATGAAAGCATCACAAAGAAAAAGTGTTGCAAAAGAAGTGCTCTGCGAAAATTACATTTTGTCGTTTTATTGTGACATTACTGGTATACACACTCGTTTCATGCAATGTTTAACTGAAAAAAAAAGTTGAATATGGTGGCCACCTCCACGACCACCACAACCCCTGCCCCTCTCTTGTCTAGGCCCCTGTGCCTCTTGATGTTCTTTGGGAAGGCATCCTAAAGGATGCCTGCAGAGGAGGCTAATATAAACACATAACCAAGATTTTCACACACCACGGCATTAATGTTCCAAGGGCTCTGAAAGAAAAAGCTTATTTGCAAATCAATTGATATAGTTACTTACATTACTTACAGAAAAAAAAAGACTAGTTACAAAAAGATTACTTAATACACTACTTACATGACAGTCACTTACATTACTTTTTTTTTATATAATAATACACAACAAAACTTACAAAAACAGTACTTACAAAACTTACAGAAACAGTACTTACGTAGATTTACCGTATAAAGCTTACTGTACATTACAATTTATAATTTCAAGATACATTTATGATTTCAAGATTTACAAAATAAAGGCCCATGTTAACTGAAAATTTTCTAATGATTTTTTTGCATTTGCAATCTCCCTTAGTATTTGCAATTTTTCTTTTACCCGTAGTAGAAAGCTCTCGAAACAAAGTTCATCTTGTTGACCATTTGTGCAGAAAATGTAGTATTTTGCTAGTAGAATTAGGTAATTTAGAGGCTGCCAGTGCGATGTCTTTTCAAAAAAGCCGTAGAGTATTTTACTTTGATCTAAGCGTATCGTTTCGTGCGTTTTCTCGTACCACCAGTTTTGAAAAGTTTTCCAAAAGGAGGTCGTTTCGACGCAAGTAACTAATAAATGATTCAGGGTTTGTATTTCGTTCTTGCAAAGAGGGCAGGTATCGTTTTCTGAGATACCGTCACGATATAAACTCATTTGGGTTGGTAGTATGTTGTGTATAATTTTAAATTGAAACATTATGATTTTAACTTCTTTCGTAATCTTAAAAGGTAATAAGTAAACTTTCTGAGCATTGTTTTCGGTGAAGCCGTGGCGCAGAATTTTACTTTGAGAGGTTGGTGGTTTGAAGGGGCTTGTCAAGATAGCAGAGTAAATTGATTTTGTGGACAGGGCTGTGTTACCGTTTGTTGAGGTACTTTCGATTTGGAAGTGCTGTTTTGCTTTAATTTTCCATGCGTTAGGAATGGCATCGATGAGACCGTAGAAGGTAGTAAACGGCACGTTCAGATTATATTTGGTTTTAAATTCTGCAAGATCGTAGAAATTACTGTGTTCGTCCAATAGATGATGCACGTGAACAATGTTTTGAGTGAACCAATTTCTATAAAAAACTGGCTTCTTGTCAATTAAAATGTTACGGTTGTTCCATAAAATTTCCTGTTTGAAGTTTGTTTCTTTCGAGTCTAATGTTTTAAAATGCTGCCAGTATTCTAGTATTGACCGATAAAAGTCCGGTAGGTTATGGAGCTTTCAGCATTCTAGTTTCGTAACTACAATTTGTTAAAAAAGCAAGGTTTCCATTTAGTCGTGAGAAGTAGTCTGGAATAATTTTCTATGCGGCAGAAGATTGAGTTTGAATTCTGTTAATCCACGCGATCTTTAAAGCTTTGTCCATAATTGAAAAATCACACATTCTAAGTCCGCCGTCTTTTTTCTCGCCTATTATGGTTGTTCTTTTAATTTTAGGAGGTTTACCGTCCCAAATAAAATTGAACGTGATCTTATTAATTTGCTCTATGAAGTGATCCGCATGTGTAAAACAGAAGCATTAAATATTAGTTTGGAAAGGCCTAGCGTTTTAACGATATTAATTTTTCCGTATAGTGTAAGTTTTCTCTTCTGCCAAATGATAAGAGTTTTCTCTAAGTCTCTAATTTTGGCACCGAAGTTAAGTTCTTCTGCAGCTGCTTGATTGTGCGAGAAGAAGATACCGAGAGAAAGTATCGGCTCTTTTGGCCACTTGAAACCAAAGGGAGTGTCCTGGTTATTTTTCCATTGTCCCAGCCACATTGCCTCGGTTTTAGCTGTGTTTATTTCTAAACCAGAGTGCGCGCTAAATTCTTTGAGAAAATCAAGAAGCTCGTGGACCGATTCTCTGTCACGGACAAAGACGGTGATGTCATCGGCATATTGTGCTACTTTTATTTCATGATTGTCGACTTCGATCCCTTTAATGGAAGTTTTATTTTTCAACGCTCTTGCAAATAGTTCGATTCCTAAGACAAATAGGATTCCCGATAGAGGGCATCCTTGACGAACGCCTCGTTGTAAAGGGAAGAAGGTAGAAGCATGACCGTTGTTAACAACACAGCTGGAGACATCTTTATAAACTATTTTAATCCAGCTCACAATATCAGGTCCCTTATTTCCATTTTGATCAGGTCCCACTTTAGCCCAGAATCTGTTAAATCAGCGTATTTTGCTTTAAATGTGAGGATATTTTCTCGTAAGGCAGCAGTATAAGATTCATCTTCAAGAAGCGCAGTGTTGAACTTCCAAAAACCGGGACCTTTCTTTTGGGCAGAGCTATCTGATTGAATGTGTATGGATATGGCTGAGTGATCACTTTCGGGTGCAAGCAGGATGTCACACGTTTTTGTTAAGTTGCAGAGTTCCTCTGAAATTAGGAAATAGTCCAGGCGACATTGTATTTTCAGAGATTTGTTTCTCCACGTAAAGCGAGAGAGTTCAGGATTTATATTTCGCCAAATGTCGCGTAAATTATGCGACGCGCAGAGCGTTTCAATTTGTTTAATGACAGAAGCTTTCCTTGTGACCGATTTGCCGCCTATTTTGTCTTTTGGAGAAAGCGCGCAATTGAAATCACCTGCAATTAGTATTTTTTCTTCAGCGAATTCTTGTAAAAGCTGGTTTAGTGTCGAAAAGAACTTTAATTGCTGCTGAACATCATTAGGAGTGTAAATGTTGACGAGAACAATAGATTGTTCATCAAAGGATAGTTTTAGAATAATGAACCTGCCGTTTTTATCAGTGATACATTTTTCAATTTTACATTCCAGTGAAGGGTTTATCAGTATCATCACGCCTTTGCTGTGATTTGTGCTGTGACTAAAAAACACATTGCCACCCCATTCATTTTGCCACTTAGATGTGCATAAATTTGTGCTATAGCATTCTTGCAAAAAGATAAAATTTTGTTTATGTCTGTGCAGCCATCGAAAGATTAACCGGCGTTTAAAAGTTTTATTTAGGCCTCTTACGTTAAGAGACAGGCATTTTAAATTTAGATCATTAACTGTATTCATTTTTCCTTAATACAGGATAGGAACAGTGAAATGATCTGCACATTTGGTCTAAGATGAAGTATCGCAAATCGCATTTCGCGTTGTTTTATGTCCCAACTAACGGAAAGCAAAGCAAGTGATTGTAGTAATTGATTTTGCAAAGTTAAAGGGCGAAAAGTACATGAGTAATACATAAGTACATACGACCGAAACAAAAATATAGACATGGTCAAACGACGAAGAAAAAACATAAATAAAAAACTTAACCTCTAGGGTATGGTTGGTTGTTCGCTGAAAAGTAGCCGCGTAGGGCTCTATTTAAGCGAGTAATGTTTACAGAGCAAGACGATGTCCACTTGGATTACGCTAGAGTTCTATTAATTAAACTACAGGAGCAGAGAGTAAATCCTTTGGAATATTTTGAGCGTTGTAATCTTTGTTGTTTATGTACAGGGTACGATTAATTACCTTTGCATCTTGACCTTGATCTCTCGCGGCGAACATAGCTTTGATAAGGACTTTTCGTTCTTCTTGGATTACTTTTGCGTAGTCTTGAGTGATGTACGCATCTTTGTATTTCTGGGAGTTTCTGAGTCGGTTTTTGACTGCCAGCACTGCGTCTTTATCCTCCCTTACCACAAACCATGCAATAATGGGACGCGGTCATAATGGCGCAGTGCTGCTATATGTATGTCGTTTTCCCACACGGTGAACAGCGTGGAAACGTAAGCCATCAGTGTTGATTTTCAACTCGTTTTGGATGATATCCAGAACAACCTCGGTGCAGTCTTCTCCGGGTTCCTCCGCTATGTTCACAAACCTAAGGTTTTCCCTCCTTGTGTAGCTTTCTAAGGCGATAAGGTTTTCTTCTGCTGCGCGTTGATAAAAAAATTCTGAAGATACACATACTTTTATCTCAACGGTACTCCTACTCCAACCTAAAGCTCTTTTCAAGACGTATAAATATCAACAGGTAACATTTCCTATTTTTAGGAGAATGGTCACAAAACATCATGTGAGCAAGCAAACAACGATTGTTAGCGTAAAATGTTAATGACGATGAAATCTGTCCATGGACCAATTTTCGTAGCAATCCTATTATTATAGCTGGAGATATATCAAAAATAAAAACCTTTTCCCTTGAAAGAAAAAAAAGCTGTTCCAGTCCTAAACACCTTGAGTTGGTCCGGGATACACTTTATCGTGTCCTACATGCATGAAACGGGCTTAAACACATATTTCTATGGAAAGCAAAAGTTGGGAATAACAAAAACAAATTCGACTGTGATGTCAGCATTCAATCGCCCAAATAAGTAATCAATGTACACTGTATAAGCCCGGTTTGTTCAAAATCAGTCACTTCCAGGCGAATTTATGCCAGAGTGTTTTTATCACGGGCAATTTCATACCATCCTGGTCAAAAGTTATTAGGACACTGGAGCAAATATGAACCACTGACAAAGACAATGGAAGAGATAACACAATTACTTTTTTCCGAGCTCCCAGTGTTCAGTTATTGTGGTGAGCTGCGGTGGATAAAAACTGGACATTTGAATATGGGGAGGGGAAGGAAATGCAAAGGTCAGTTTGGACAAAAAAGTGAGACCTTTCAACAGGATTCTAGACTTCACGCGGAAAATCCTTAAGAGTCAATCAGGTGTTGCCTGTGAAGTGGTGTTAATAGTTGTCGTGACTTCGAACAGACGGAAGGGATAGCAGAGAATGTGCTTGCTTATTTTTTATACCTGACATGTTGGCATGGAAATACACACTTCCCATTTTTCCTTGCCTTCTCTCATCCGTAGCTGTATACTCACGACGCACTTTAGAGACTACTACCAGATCTGCTGGTGGCGGCACATTGGCTCCTACACTTCTAATTGGCTGGCTGCACCCTTGGTAGATGCTAACACGAGGGATACAGAGGTGAAGAAGAGTTACCTCTGATAGTCCCGGGGGAGGATCTGGCTTCAGGGTCAGTCCTTGTGTGGTGGACGAAGAACCATCTGGATGTGGAGGAATGACAACGGTAAGCTCTGAGAAGGTACATGGAAAGGAATTTTATTCAGTTGTACCAGAAGTGAAGGTGGAACAGTGGTGTTTTGTTGTATGCCAATTCGCAACTGGTCACTGTGTGAAATCCTGCTGTGTCAAGGGAAACGCGGAGGGGGTGCTGTCACCGTGGTATTTGATCTCCCCTTTCTCCTTTGGGTGGCCTTGTTTTCCTGGCCGCTAGTGTTTGGGGCTCCACCCTTGGTCTGAGTCCCTGTCTTTGTCCAACTCCTCAACCACTGCAGACACTTGGCTAGCATCTTGGTTTTTTCTGCTACTGCAACAGTGTGGCTGCAAATGTTGTGGCCTGCCCACCAAATGCAACGTTTGTCACATGTTACCCACCCAAAGTCCAAAACTTTGACTGAGTGTGGCCTGCGGGCGTCTTCTTTTGAAGCCACAAACCAGAGAACTTCTTTTCTGGCTTCCGGCGTAAGTGTTGGTGACTGGACCAAGGAGTTTTGAGAATATTGGATGTGACATCCTTCTGCGAACAATTCCTTCAAAATGCTATAGGGAATTGTTATGATTTGGCTATTTTTGGGTTGAGCCGAAAGTGCTGGCGGGCTCGTGAACTCCAGGATCTCACTGTCACCTACTTTAGGACATTGTGTTTTATCATAACAAGTGTAGAGATTATGTGCGAAGACGTAGACGTGTGTCCCCAGATGTAAGCGACAACATGAGGTGAGTTCAAATGGTTTGCTCTCCAAAGGCTTGTTACAGCAACTGCTAAGCTCAGTGTTCCAAGATTGAAAACTAAGATGACACTTGCTTACAGCATGGTTCTATTTATGCTGAGCAGTCAAGTTAATTGGTTTTGACGAAATTTCAACAGTTTTCATATACAGGAAATAGGTGTTTGCAGCTTAATGAGGGACGGCCAACAAAAGAAATTTAAATTGAGCTCAGGTCAAGTTTCTAAGGGCAACGAGTTGTCCCTAGAAAATATCTAGCTGTGCATTTCAACAAATATAACTTAGCGCGAGAAATAAAGTGCGAATACCCATACGTCTCCTGGAATTCCATGGTGTGGAACCCAGCCATTCCTGGAAGGTACAAGAAAAGCCATGGTATTACCTTTCCTGGCGAGCTTTCGTGCCTTGACTGCATATCTTTGGCCACCAATACTTTCTGGAATAGACATCAAGAGTAACCAACGTACACGACCGCTGATGAGACCACAAGAAACGAAGGACAGGCCCCACTAACACTATTGGCGGAAAAATACAGGGGTTTCCCATGAAGGGCGCAGAATGTTTGACCATGGTTGACAGTGTTGTGGTAATGGTGTCTGACCATGGTTTCTGAATAAGACATGATACACTGTCAACCATGGTCACAGGAGTACTTATCATATTTTTATTATCTGGAGCAAACCTTAAACTAAGATATCATCTTACTTTATTTGGAGTCAAACAGAGGTAATAAACCAAAAAGACATGATTAGAGATTAGAACAAGCTTTTACTCCTAGCAGTTTATGGCAAACCATGTTCAACCGTGGTTTAGTTTTTGAACAATTTGAGTTTCGAAAACTGTGGTGTTATTAAACAAAATGTACAAATGATTGACGAAAACTATAAAAATTGCTTTTGTACAGTTGTAGCAGTAAATAGAAATACTGATATTTGATTTCGCTTTGTAACCATGATAAACCGTGCTCAATCATGTTTTGCTAATTCAACATAAAACAAATTATGTCACAAAATTATACCGACACTATTGTACAGTATTGACAAGTATCTAAAACTAAGGTCTACATGTGAAATCCTTTTGTGATGAGAAGAACACAACAACCGTGTTAAAGTGGTCTAAAAATCATGTCAATCCACAGGTTTCTTAAAACTAACAAAAAACCTTATGTCAGGTTGAAATGAGTTAAAACAAAACAAAAAAATGCTCAGTGAAATCTTAACACCAGTTTGTAAGTAAACCTACAATGAGTTTGACGCTGGCAAATCTCGATAGATTACAGAAGCCATCATCCTCGTATCCTAAACAATTTGCACTCATCCGACCATGTTAAACTATGTTGAACCATCACTCTTAGGTTCAATTCTATTGACAAGACTTAGCGATCTGCTCTTCAGATGATTTATGCTGTTGAGAAGAATGCTAAGGCAGGAGAGTCGTAATTCTTTGAAAAAGATTTATTGTTCTTCAGATTGTTATATTTCTTCATGAAAGAATACACACTTCCCATTTTTCCTTGCCTTCTCTCATCCGTAGCTGTATACTCACGACGCACTTTAGAGACTACTACCAGATCTGCTGGTGGCGGCACATTGGCTCCTACACTTCTAATTGGCTGGCTGCACCCTTGGTAGATGCTAACACGAGGGACACAGAGGTGAAGAAGAGTTACCTCTGATAGTCCTGGGGGAGGATCTGGCTTCAGGGTCAGTCCTTGTGTGGTGCACGAAGAGCCATCTGGATGTGGAGGAATGACAACGGTAAGCTCTGAGAAGGTACATGGAAAGGAATTTTATTCAGTTGTACCAGAAGTGAAGGTGGAACAGTGGTGTTTTGTTGTATGCCAATTCGCAACTGGTCACTGTGTGAAATCCTGCTGTGTCAAGGGAAACGCGGAGGGGGTGCTGTCACCGTGGTATTTGATCTCCCCTTTCTCCTTTGGGTGGCCTTGTTTTCCTGGCCGCTAGTGTTTGGGGCTCCACCCTTGGTCTGAGTCCCTGTCTTTGTCCAACTCCTCAACCACTGCAGACACTTGGCTAGCATCTTGGTTTTTTCTGCTACTGCAACAGTGTGGCTGCAAATGTTGTGGCCTGCCCACCAAATGCAACGTTTGTCACGTTACCCACCCAAAGTCCAAAACTTTGACTGAGTGTGGCCTGCGGGCGTCTTCTTTTGAAGCCACAAACCAGAGAACTTCTTTTCTGGCTTCCGGCGTAAGTGTTGGTGACTGGACCAAGGAGTTTTGAGAATATTGGATGTGACATCCTTCTGCGAACAATTCCTTCAAAATGCTATAAGGAATTGTTAGGATTTAGCTATTTTTGGGTTGAGCCGAAAGTGCTGGCGGGCTCGTGAACTCCAGGATCTCACTGTCACCTACTTTAGGACATTGTGTTTTATCATAACAAGTGTAGAGATTATGTGCGAAGACGTAGACGTGTGTCCCCAGATGTAAGCGACAACATGAGGTGAGTTCAAATGGTTTGCTCTCCAAAGGCTTGTTACAGCAACTGCTAAGCTCAGTGTTCCAAGATTGAAAACTAAGATGACACTTGCTTACAGCATGGTTCTATTTATGCTGAGCAGTCAAGTTAATTGGTTTTGACGAAATTTCAACAGTTTTCATATACAGGAAATAGGTGTTTACAGCTTAATGAGGGACGGCCAACAAAAGAAATTTAAATTGAGCTCAGGTCAAGTCTAAGGGCAACGAGTTGTCCCTAGAAAATATCTAGCTGTGCATTTCAACAAATATAACTTAGCGCGAGAAATAAAGTGCGAATACCCATACGTCTCCTGGAATTCCATGGTGTGGAACCCAGCCATTCCTGGAAGGTACAAGAAAAGCCATGGTATTACCTTTCCTGGCCAGCTTTCGTGCCTTGACTGCATATCTTTGGCCACCAATACTTTCTGGAATAGACATCAAGAGTAACCAAGGTACACGACCGCTGATGAGACCACAAGAAACGAAGGACAGGCCCCACTAACACTATTGGCGGAAAAATACAGGGGTTTCCCATGAAGGGCGCAGAATGTTTGACCATGGTTGACAGTGTTGTGGTAATGGTGTCTGACCATGGTTTCTGAATAAGACATGATACACTGTCAACCATGGTCACAGGAGTACTTATCATATTTTTATTATCTGGAGCAAACCTTAAACTAAGATATCATCTTACTTTCTTTGGAGTCAAACAGAGGTAATAAACCAAAGACATGATTAGAGATTAGAACAAGCTTTTACTCCTAGCAGTTTATGGCAAACCATGTTCAACCGTGGTTTAGTTTTTGAACAATTTGAGTTTCGAAAACTGTGGTGTTATTAAACAAAATGTACAAATGATTGACGAAAACTATAAAAATTGCTTTTGTACAGTTGTAGCAGTAAATAGAAATACTGATATTTGATTTCGCTTTGTAACCATGATAAACCGTGCTCAATCATGTTTTGCTAATTCAACATAAAACAAGTTATGTCACAAAATTATACCGACACTATTGTACAGTATTGACAAGTATCTAAAACTAAGGTCTACATGTGAAATCCTTTTGTGATGAGAAGAACACAGCAACCGTGTTAAAGTGGTTTTAAAATCATGTCAATCCACAGGTTTCTTAAAACTAACAAAAAACCTTATGTCAGGTTGAAATGAGTTAAAACAAAACAAAAAAAATGCTCAGTGAAATCTTAACACCAGTTTGTAAGTAAACCTACAATGAGTTTGACACTGGCAAATCTCGATAGATTACAGAAGCCATCATCCTCGTATCCTAAACAATTTGCACTCATCCGACCATGTTAAACTATGTTGAACCATCACTCTTAGGTTCAATTCTATTGACAAGACTTAGCGATCTGCTCTTCAGATGATTTATGCTGTTGAGAAGAATGCTAAGGCAGGAGAGTCGTAATTCTTTGAAAAAGATTTATTGTTCTTCAGATTGTTATATTTCTTCATGAAAGAATACACACTTCCCATTTTTCCTTGCCTTCTCTCATCCGTAGCTGTATACTCACGACGCACTTTAGAGACTACTACCAGATCTGCTGGTGGCGGCACATTGGCTCCTACACTTCTAATTGGCTGGCTGCACCCTTGGTAGATGCTAACACGAGGGACACAGAGGTGAAGAAGAGTTACCTCTGATAGTCCCGGGGGAGGATCTGGCTTCAGGGTCAGTCCTTGTGTGGTGGACGAAGAGCCATCTGGATGTGGAGGAATGACAACGGTAAGCTCTGAGAAGGTACATGGAAAGGAATTTTATTCAGTTGTACCAGAAGTGAAGGTGGAACAGTGGTGTTTTGTTGTATGCCAATTCGCAACTGGTCACTGTGTGAAATCCTGCTGTGTGAAGGGAAACGCGGAGGGGGTGCTGTCACCGTGGTATTTGATCTCCCCTTTCTCCTTTGGGTGGCCTTGTTTTCCTGGCCACTAGTGTTTGGGGCTCCACCCTTGGTCTGAGTCCCTGTCTTTGTCCAACTCCTCAACCACTGCAGACACTTGGCTAGCATCTTGGTTTTTTCTGCTACTGCAACAGTGTAGCTGCAAATGTGGCCTGCCCACCAAATGCAACGTTTGTCACATGTTACCCACCCAAAGTCCAAAACTTTGACTGAGTGTGGCCTGCGGGCGTCTTCTTTTGAAGCCACAAACCAGAGAACTTCTTTTCTGGCTTCCGGCGTAAGTGTTGGTGACTGGACCAAGGAGTTTTGAGAATATTGGATGACATCCTTCTGCGAACAATTCCTTCAAAATGCTATAGGGAATTGTTATGATTTGGCTATTTTTGGGTTGAGCCAAAAGTGCTGGCGGGCTCGTGAACTCCAGGATCTCACTGTCACCTACTTTAGGACATTGTGTTTTATCATAACAAGTGTAGAGGTTATGTGCGAAGACGTAGACGTATGTCCCCAGATGTAAGCGACAACATGAGGTGAGTTCAAATGGTTTGCTCTCCAAAGGCTTGTTACAGCAACTGCTAAGCTCAGTGTTCCAAGATTGAAAACTAAGATGACACTTGCTTACAGCATGGTTCTATTTATGCTGAGCAGTCAAGTTAATTGGTTTTGACGAAATTTCCACAGTTTTCATATACAGGAAATAGGTGTTTACAGCTTAATGAGGGACGGCCAACAAAAGAAATTTAAATTGAGCTCAGGTCAAGTTTCTAAGGGCAACGAGTTGTCCCTAGAAAATATCTAGCTGTGCATTTCAACAAATATAACTTAGCGCGAGAAATAAAGTGCGAATACCCATACGTCTCCTGGAATTCCATGGTGTGGAACCCAGCCATTCCTGGAAGGTACAAGAAAAGCCATGGTATTACCTTTCCTGGCCAGCTTTCGTGCCTTGACTGCATATCTTTGGCCACCAATACTTTCTGGAATAGACATCAAGAGTAACCAACGTACACGACCGCTGATGAGACCACAAGAAACGAAGGACAGGCCCCACTAACACTATTGGCGGAAAAATACAGGGGTTTCCCATGAAGGGCGCAGAATGTTTGACCATGGTTGACAGTGTTGTGGTAATGGTGTCTGACCATGGTTTCTGAATAAGACATGATACACTGTCAACCATGGTCACAGGAGTACTTATCATATTTTTATTATCTGGAGCAAACCTTAAACTAAGATATCATCTTACTTTATTTGGAGTCAAACAGAGGTAATAAACCAAAAAGACATGATTAGAGATTAGAACAAGCTTTTACTCCTAGCAGTTTATGGCAAACCATGTTCAACCGTGGTTTAGTTTTTGAACAATTTGAGTTTCGAAAACTGTGGTGTTATTAAACAAAATGTACAAATGATTGACGAAAACTATAAAAATTGCTTTTGTACAGTTGTAGCAGTAAATAGAAATACTGATATTTGATTTCGCTTTGTAACCATGATAAACCATGCTCAATCATGTTTTGCTAATTCAACATAAAACAAATTATGTCACAAAATTATACCGACACTATTGTACAGTATTGACAAGTATCTAAAACTAAGGTCTACATGTGAAATCCTTTTGTGATGAGAAGAACACAGCAACCGTGTTAAAGTGGTTTTAAAATCATGTCAATCCACAGGTTTCTTAAAACTAACAAAAAACCTTATGTCAGGTTGAAATGAGTTAAAACAAAACAAAAAAAATGCTCAGTGAAATCTTAACACCAGTTTGTAAGTAAACCTACAATGAGTTTGACACTGGCAAATCTCGATAGATTACAGAAGCCATCATCCTCGTATCCTAAACAATTTGCACTCATCCGACCATGTTAAACTATGTTGAACCATCACTCTTAGGTTCAATTCTATTGACAAGACTTAGCGATCTGCTCTTCAGATGATTTATGCTGTTGAGAAGAATGCTAAGGCAGGAGAGTCGTAGTTCTTTGAAAAAGATTTATTGTTCTTCAGATTGTTATATTTCTTCATGAAAGAATTAATTTTCTCCCTAAAAGACCCATATTTCTTTTACGAAGGAACATTTTTTTGATATAAGGAATCTGTTCTTTTATAACGAAATATTTTTCTTTTTAAACGAATTATTGTCTCTGTAATGAAGAATATTCCTTCTCCAAAGAGAATTATTGTTCTTTATGAGAGAATATCTTTTCCCTTTGTTGAAGATGGAGTAACTTTTCTGGTTCGAGGAAGAGCCAGACTTAACGAGTATTCAATTTCTTTATTAGTGAAAAATTACATCTGGATCTATGTTAATGCATATATGCTAAGTAACACAGTTATAATTAAATTATGAATATAGGAAATTCATACATTTGAACTGCAGAATGAAGAAATAAATGTAAAGAGGATCCTCGCAGTTTTTAACGCAACTTATGCAGTTGCGAAAAGAAAGCATGAAAAAATCAGCCTTGCCGGGATTCGAACCCTGACCTCTGCGATACTGGTGCAGTTAATAACAGTTATGATTATAACACTTCTACAAGTTTCACACTTTCCTACCACAGATGGTTAACATATGCAAAAAGCATTAAAAATAATGAAATGTTGCTACAGGTTGAGCAGGGTATGTGTACGTATAAGTAAAATAATTTCTTATGCATATTCGTGATCAAAATTAAATAATTCCAACAGTTTACCTACTGTATAACTCGCAAAGTCGGTATGAAGCTTTCATAAGCAACTATCTCAAAAGCTGGATCAATCAGTTGCTTAGAGCCCGGTGTAACAGAGTATTGTAGTGCCAGTGACAGGTAATTCCACTTTGGTGCACTTGTTTTAGTAAATTCAAGCAATAATTGCAACCATGTTTTGATATCTCTACTCTGAAATCCAAATCCCTATCCTTTAATAATGGAAGTTATAGAAGTCACTATCTCTATTACAGGGACCCATATATTCATTTGTTTATTTTCTCGAAGTGGTCAGTTGGGCAAGTAAGTCAGTTGATTTAAAAGAAATAGTAATGTCCCTTCACTGTTCCCTTTGGATGTTTCCATTTGTAGCAATTTCATCCTGGTTCATTGAACCATTGGCAAGGGCAATATTGAACCACAACATACCATAAAATTATGATAATGAGCCCTGGGCTTATATTTGTTCAAAAGGCTATTTTGCCGGATGTATTGCTGGGGGGAGCTTATTTTCGGAGGGGCTTATTATTGGCAGGTATTTTGCATTTCAAAATGGCCAGGGTTGGGCTTGACAATAAAAACAGTCTAAAAACCTACGAAAACAGCCTAAAACAGCTAGCACTAACAGCAGGGCTTATTATTGGAAGGATTTTTGTGTCAAAGATTTGGGGGGGGGCTTATTTTCAGGAGGGCTTGTTGGGGGGGAAAGGGGTATCGGAGTTTTACAGTATCTGTAGACATGGACAGAAGTGTAACAGGAGATAGCAAGTGCAAATACAAATACAAACCATTGACGTGACTAATCCTTCAGATGTGAGGTTGTTTTTTTTGGTACCCTGGCTTGCACTGTGGGATTTGCATATAATTACAGATTTTGCCCTTTCATCTAGAAATTTAATGCTAGTCCGGGGGGGGGGTTGTTGGGACACTCAATTTGGATATCCCTGAACTATAAGCACAACATAAAAATTTTGAGACGCCCCCCAGACCCTTCAATCTGGCAGTTGGGTATTGCTTGGAACATTGTTGGTCATGACTTTCAGTTAATGTGGTGGCTCCTAAGGGAGCTGTTTGGTTTGTCATCCGTATGGTGTGGAGTCTACAGGTTGGTGGCTCCTAAAGGAACCTGTTTTTTACGTTGCTTGAATGTTTTCTGCAAATATCCCTCCAAGTTAATAGTTTGACTGGAAAAATCTGGTCCAAATAAGCTCCCTGAAGTTGAAAGTTTTGGGCAGGAGATTCCTGTGGCCTTTTATATGATTTGGACGGTGCACATCCTGGAGTAAACTGACAGATGTCGCTTCCCTGTTGACATTTTCATCCTGCAATCACAAAAATCCATAATAATAACACTAGTGTAAATATTTGTTGTACTGAACTTAATGACGAAACATTGGGTCATGGCATTAAAGGAAGAGTGTCCTGGTGTATTAACTCAAAACGTTTTTTGTCATTGAATTGTTTGAACCTTAATATACCGTCTGCCGTTGACATTAGATATGCAATAATGGCCTAGTGGCCTTCAACCTTCTACCTCTCGGCGGCCCTTCTCGCCCATACCCAACCTGCCCCTATGCTTTACTTGGCCGTAATCCATCAGGCCTGAAGGTATCCTCGCACCTTCAAAATAGGCATGCCAAAACAAGGTGGTGCAATGTGCTTTATACTTAACCGGTCAAGTACGGCCAAAGAGATGCGCATGTCAAACGTCTGGTCAGCAAAGCGAATTCTCTTTGGGCAATATATCAGAATCACATTGTTGAACGATTTCACCCAGTAGGTATCGGACACTGCAAATTAAATTATATATTACCAGCATGTTGTAGCATTGGCTGTAATTTGGTGGTTATCGACACTTAGAAATCACATCCCAAACTTGTGTTGTACTCATTTACAAATGCTGTGGCAAATTTCTGGTCAATAATTGACTTTAACATTTAAATTATTAATAAATTATTGGCTGGTAAGGATAATTTATTATGCTTACCAGCCAGCCCGTTTATGAAGTGACCAATACCTTACCAGATAGTAGCCCTCAGCAAGCTTGTACACTTTAGAGTCTAAAATAAATTTCTTCAGTGCAGATATTGCCCCTGGGTTGGTCAGTTTAACTTTGCTGCAGTGGTATCCAGGGTTCTTACATTTGGATTCACGGTCACAGCTGTTATGATTGCCCTACAATGAAGAAACCTCATCACTGGATCTGATGTAAATTGCAGCCTGTATACTTTCAATAGAAAACAAGCATAGTAGCTTTAAAAAACATTTTTTATCAAGATTTTCTGTACCTGACAATGATCAACAACTGTCAATAATCTCCTCAAATCATCTGGACTATTGCAGTTTTTCATGGAGTAACAAAAATGTTGTTTGACGCTGGTCGCTGGTCCACACAGTTTTTAGAAACTTGCATAATGACACCTCACCACCATTATCTGATGGCTATAGTAGTGAAATTCTATGATGACAGAAGTAGCATTTTGTGAATTAGTACTATGGAAACTAAATTCAAGAAAGACTTAAGCTTGTCCGACAGTTCGCTAAACCACTTTTGGCCCTCCCATTTCTGTGCCCCGCTGCTAATTTTCTTCATAGCCTTTGCAACTCCCGTTGTTCTTAGAAATAAGCAAAAAGGAATAATTGTTATCGTTAGATAAAGTGCATACCTGAGTAATGTCATTTATTCTCGCTGTGCAGATTGCATAAACATACAATGTTCAATGGAAGTAATTATTTATTAAATAGTACTGTTATATCAATAATTATGTTATCAATAATGTTTAACAATATTAATAGTAGTACAAAATGCTTTTTTACCATGCCAAGTGTCAAAGGAATTCTGGATGTTTTGCTGCAGGAGCCAGTTCTTTATTTTAGGTACAAAGTCATGGGCAACTTCAACCACTGCAAGCCCTAAAATAAAAATGTTTGGCACAGTGGATGTTATGTACAATCTAATAGTATGCATCATAGAATTTCACCAGTTACAGCATGTGCACACAGGGTATCACACAGTACCTTTTGCTTGAACAGCAGGAATAATTTTCTTCATGGCCTCAAACTGGTGCATCTACGGGGACTAGGGAATTCTGCCTTTGTGACAGTCTGAACAGCCACCACATGCTGAGTCCTGCTCAAAAGAGAACCGGAATGAAATATGTCAAACTGGTAAAGTGACTCATGAAGTATTTATATACATCATGGTCATTAAATGTCATTTTTGCATGGGCACAAGATAGTGTATACGTACTCATATGAAATCATTGCAGCTGTTGAATGGTAGGGATTGGCTGTCGAGTCATGACGGCAATCAGTTATGACAGTCTGTAAACAACATTAAAGAAATAGAATGTAGACTTCCATCTTTAGAGAATATGTACCTAAAGAATTCCAACTTGTCTTCGCTGTACTCACACTTGCTCTTGTTGAGGGTCAGGCCTTTCTCTCTCAAACGCTGGAAGGCTGCCCTCGGGTTCTGATCATGTTCTTCGTGTGACTTGCCAAAGACCAAGATGTCGTCACTGATGTTTTTCGCACCATCAGTGCCCTTCAGAGTCTCTCGGATCACATTTTGGAAGATTTCAGCTGCACTTGATATTCCAAAGTTGAGACGCTTGTGGCGCATTAAGCCCATGTGTGTACCAAAGGTGGTGATATATCGGGATTCTGGTGCCAACTCGAGCTGGTTGTAACCCTGGTTGAGATCTAGCTTGGTGAAGACTTTTGCTCCGTTCAAGTCTCCGATCATCTCTTTGATAGTCGGTGTGACGTGACGGTCACGTTTTATCGCCTTGTTCGCCTGGCGCATATCCACGCACACGCTTACCTTGCCTGGAGACTTTGGTTTTGGTGCAACCACTAACTATAGGAGACACCCAGGGTGTAGGGCCTTCGATACGCTCAATCACACCTAGGTCTTCATCGCGTCGTAGCTGTTCCTCTAACTGCTTACGTACATGGAAAGGGACTCTTCTGTGCGGTTGTGCAACAGGTGGTACGCTCTCATCGATGTGCAGCTTTATCTGATAGTTCTTGAGCTTCCCTAGTCCGTGAAACAGGTCATCGTATTCCTCTATCAAATTTGCTGGCGCATTTGTTTCCGTTTTTGACGGTTGGTCTCCGATTTGCTGAACAGTTTGAAGTAGGTTAAGCCCTTGTGATGTCCTCCAGCTTAGCAGAGAGCCACCACAGGCAGCCTAAGCTAAGGTTGAGAGCTGCGCATAAATTAGACTGTTTTTTCCACACTATGCGTAATAATGACATCGGCAACATTTAAGAGTTTGTATGGAAATGATACAAAACGTCTCAAATTGCCTCAAATCAGAAAGAAGTCGAAATAAAAAAGATTTGTCTTATTTCATTGTTTTATTGGTCATTATTGGAGGGCTTCCTGGGCTTGTTTGAAGCTTTTTGGGCGAGAAATTGAGGTTTATATTTTTCATCAGTTACTGAACATCAGTTTAGAATTAATTAAAGGCAGGAAACAGTTTCACACTGCACCTCACTTGAGGTTCGATAAATTCCATCACAATAAACGAATCGCTCTACAACTTCAAAGGTGTATTCTTGGGTCTTGCGCATACCTCTGTTCTGTCTCATGGGTTCCAGATCCTATTTTAAGCCGTCGAAAATCCCTCTTAAATACGAAACTCGCCTTTCCTGGTATGTGTTTTCATTTGACGTGCACACATGAATCATTGCGAGCCGCGTTTCGACGACAAAATGTCCCTCAGCCGGGGACAGGCTGAGTGAGATTGTTGACATTAGCAAACACGACACTGCAGAATCTTTTTTATTTCGACTTCTTTCTGATTTGTGGCAATTTGAAACGTTTTGTATCATTTCCATACAAACTCTTAAATGTTGCCGATGTCATTATTATGCATAGCGTGGAAAAAACAGTCTAATTTATGCGCAGCTCTCAACCTTAGCTTGGGCTGCCTGTGGAGCCACCAGATCCCTCCACAACGTAAAGCTTGTCGCTAAGCTTCTTTGTTTCCGACTCGTGCGCGGTGGTGAATTTTCCAAGGACACGAAGGGGGACCTTCGATTGGTGGCCTTAGATCTTCACACTGCTTGGCTCAAGGTTGGGGCGGTTGGGTAGCCTGCGGTACTCCTTTTTATCCAGAATGTTAATGCTTGCTCCAGAATCTGCCGTAATTGTCACAGGTGTACCATGCACTTTATCTTAAAGAAGGGTTGATCTTTCAAAGCTTTTGTGCGTAGAGAGGTGTATACTTCATCTTCATCACTTGATTCTTCTTCACTAACTTTGTGTACTGTGGAACGGCGTATGTTACTCCATTCACCCTTGTCTTTGGATTTGCACACGGTCTCAAAGTGGTTCAATTTTCCACAGCTTCGGCAGGTGGCTTGATAGGCAGGGCAGGATGTCTTTCCTCCATGATGGGGGTAATCTCCGCCACAATTTCGGCATTTTGGGCTCGATTTCCGATCTTCGTAACCACCATTGCGTGACTTCCGGTCACGTGGTTTCTTGTCGGCTTGGCGTCCGCCATTGTGTTTGATTTCTGATTTCTTCGTCTTCGATTTCCACAACGTGAAGACAAATTATTGATGGATTGATTCTCCTCAATGTTAGCGGCTTGTGCTTTCGAAAGTTCCATGGGTTTTCCAGCATCCAACAGTTGTGTCAGGGTGTATGACGGATTCTTGAGTGCCTTCGTACGGAGCTTGTGAGAACTGCAGCTTTGAACTATTTGGGTTTTGATTTCACGATCTACGTCGTCAAATCCACAGGTAACTGCCAACTGTCTTAGCCTTGTCTGAAATGCTGAAATACTTTCATTGCTTTCTTGCTTGGCTTGACGGAAAACATAAATTTCGTACTCACGGTTTTGTTTGGGAGTGAAGTGATTCGTCAAGGCTTGTATGGCTTTTTCGAACGGATCATCGCCTTCTCCTGCTGCAGTGTCTGGGAGTGTGTCAAAAATCTCGTTCGTTGCTTCACCGGCATAGTGGAGTAGCAGAGCTTGTTGTCTTGGCTTATCCTTCACGTTCATTGCGACCAGTAGGTTTCGGAATCTCGAGAGCCATTTCTTCCATCACGGTCGTGCTCTGTTGTCCAACACCACGGTTGGTCCTTGTGGGTCAGCTTGCGTAGGGGCTCAGTCTTGGTGGCATAGTCTGGGATGAATCTTAAACAGTAATTTGTCATCCCCAACAGGCTGCGAACCTCTGACGCTGTTGATGGTGTCGAAAGATTGACCACTTCTTCAACTTTCTTCACCATATTGCAAATATGGTCTTGGGTCTCATTCATAACTATTTTCTCCCCAAAATCAAAGTGAAAATTCAGGCTGAATTGGGGCTTGCGTGGCTTTTCTTTCCTGCATTCATTATAGATCCGTTGTTGCTCGATCTTTGACTTTTTTACGCAAGGTTCGCCAAGCCCCAACATGTTTTCTTCGCCTGTGTTTACCTCCAAAGCCCTCGAAATTATTGGAACTTTGCACCATCGATCTAGCCAATCGCATAGCTTCTTTTATTTTCTTTGTTTCGCACTATCCAATCATAAGTAGGAAAAGAACTTGCCAGGCTTGAAAGTGAGGGAACATCCACTGGGGAAGCAGGGAAGAGTGGAGGACAATCACAACGATATCGCGATCGGCCCGCCAAATTTTCTTGAAGTGTTCTGGTAAAATACGCGCCTTCTTGAGCATATAGATGAAGAATAAGGTGAGAAGTTAAGATCTTTCTCAAGTTTATTTACTCTGTAAGGGTTACGTTTGCTTTTTACAGCAACAGAGACAAGTTTAGTTCTTCCCTCTTTAACCGCTGAACGGCCGCCATGTTTGAATCTTTTAATATACATTTGATAGGACCGGGGGGAACCCTATTTATACAGAGCCCCCGCATTTGTTTCTTTGTTCCAGAGACCTAAATGCCAGTTAGACTTGAGGAGTACGTTCACAGCTGAAGTTCAAAAGCAGAAATCTAAGTACATGAGGACCTTGGGAAAACATAGGCCCACAACGTGTGCAGAGCCGACAAAGTATTGGTTCGTCTCTAAAAAAAGCAAGCAAGGCATGCGTGACTGCAGGTGCAATATCATTCAAGCAGCTGTAACAGCCCTGAAGAATAGCACTGAACGTGCTCGAAATATAGGTGTGAGACATAAATAGTAATGGTTTGTCTTGATTTGTGTGAAATTTATATTTTTTTGTGAAAGACTAGAGTGGATGCTTGTGCATGGAGCTAACTTCATGATCTTCTTTTGCAATGCTTTTCCCGAAGAAATAAACTTTAGTGAGTATCAACTTGGTGGCCAAGCTGAAAAGAAAAAAATTGTCATGTACCTCCAAAAACTTGGTCGTTCCTCAGGAGTAAAGCCATTTGCAAGGCATGCCCCACTGATAGCTGATCAGTAAGCAACTAAACCTTTGTTCTATTTTTATCTGTTTGTTTGCACTTCCTCAACCTCACATCCCTTTGCTATGTCCTACATTTCCTCGACCTATCTTTCCATTCAACCTCATTTTCATCTTGTCTTTCTTCTCTCGTACTCATTGATCATTTCACTTCCCCTTTCATTGTATTCCATCACACTCCCTCCTTGTTCTATGTTTTCATTCTCTCTTTGCTCCCTGGATTTCGTCAACCTTCTTCTTTCCTGCACACGCTGCACATTGCCTTCTTTTCTCTCATGATAATTTCTATAAAATGATTCTCTCTGAAGTCTACAATAACGCTCCCATTACATATCTCAGTACTATCGACTACCTGCTCTTTCGCATTCAGTGATACACAACTTGTCTTCTCAACACACACCTCATTATCTTGGAAATAACCATCAGTAACTGTGACACCAACAATCTCAAACTCCATCACAGGCGTTCCAGCATAAAAACCTTGAATATACTGAACCACTTCCCCTGCACTATTAAAATCCAATACAAATTTTTCCCACTTATAGAAACGTTATCACACCTATCTTGTGCATGTGAATCAAATAATTTGTAATGGCCTTCATTTTCTATCATCAGAGCAACTGTGTTTACCCCTATCGTCAACATGAAGCTTCCGTACTCTTCCATCAACAAATTCAACGCATGTTGCAGCCCCACACGTGAACATCACCAGTTATCCCATCACTTAAGCTTATGAAATACATCCAGTTATCCACTAACAAAGCTGAAGGCGTTTCAGATAGCAACAAATACTCTTTCCCTGTAATCTTACTTAGCTGACAAGCAGTGAATTTCCAAGTAACAATATCTCATTCACATTCTCTCTGTTCCAAGTACATGCGTTCCGTTTATAATTGTAAATTACTGCCGTTAGGCACATTGCTACACATTGTATACCCGCATTTCTTCCAAGCAACATAACAGCGTCTTGATGAAAATCTACCGGCACTGTTTTGTGACAATCCACTATGTGTGAAGGACCAGGATTCAATTCTACAACATTGGCCAGTTGAATCAAAACAGGGATGTACCAACGGTACACGTACATTTGAGTGAACCACAGACGTATAGTGATTCCTTTCCCACCTGCAAATAACATTTCTCAACGCTGGCAAATAGATACTTCCAAATAAAATAACCAGAATTTACCTTTCAAAACATTTGGCGACTCTTTCCTTCTTACATACATAGTATGTGCCCCCACGACGACTCTATATTGCATCAAAGATATCATAACTTTCAGATGACTTACGAGAATATGATTGATCACTTACCTTCTCTCCTCTTTCACAATGCTTCTACAACGCTTCGCTCCCGCCAGCCTCAACAGTGCCACTGCGCTTCACCTCTTGTTATTATCAATCCTCCTTCCTTTCTTTCACTACTATTTGACAGATATTTCACTATTTCCTTTGGTGACAGGCAAGGCTCCCACCAAATTCTAGCACCACTGGGCGGACGTGTGCAAAAATATGATACTTCTCTTTTGGACCCTTGTCCTATCGTGCGTGCATGTGCGTACTTATCGACGTCTGTGTGTAATCACTTCTCTATATGTTTTCAGGTCAGCACAAAATTATACCACAACACGCTCCAGACAAATTACAGCTTCTACCAAACCTCTTCGCCTGCCCAATTCAAAATGGCGACACGTTCGCTCTTGTTCCCACGTTTTCCTATCCCATCAGCACACAGGTGGCCCAAGCTCAAGTTGTGTCACATGATGTTGCAAAATGGCAGTCATAGCGCAATTGTAAGAGTTTGTATGGGGATATTTGCGATAGGCTTTAGAAAACACAAATACTACAAAATTCTCGATAAAAATACCTTATTTTACTTCCATGGTGTCTTACTTGCTGTCTGTGCCCTTACTTTCCCGATTTGAGGCGATTTTTGCGATTTTCAGCTCCCTCGGTTTTCCACAAAAATCGCCACAAATCGGGAAAGTACGGGCACAGACAGCAAGACACCATGGAAGTTAGATAAGGTATTTTTATTGAGAATTTGGTAGTATTTGTGTTTTTTAAAGCATATCGTAACTATATATCCCCATACAAACTCTTGTAATTTCGCTGTGACTGCTATTTTGCAATATCAGGACACACAACTTGAGTTTGGGCCGCCTGTGATTGGCCATAGCAAAATACACACCTTATGAGCCTTACACGACGTATTTTGACCGTCCACTCCAATCCACCGTTCTTCATGACTGCACTAACCCGCCTTCGTTGGTTAAAAAGGTTGAATTAAAATAAAATATTTGAACCCCATTTAATAACCTGAAGTTGGCCAATTGTTTCTTATTTTGAAGTTCTTAATTTCCAAAATTTTCTTAATTTTAGCAAAATTTCTCAAAAGAAGAATCTCTTATAATAAGAAAAACCTACAAGTTTTCTTGTTTTAAACTCAGTGAAAGAGTCATTTTTACTTGATTTAAAGTCAATTCTGTTCTCAATTCAAGAAACAAAACTGTCCGCTACGATCGTGTGCTACTAGTTCTTTGATCTAAATTAAGATGCTTGGGTTCAAAAAAGATTTCACATTTAATAACGGAAAGAATACAAATGATAAAAGTCGGTCAAATTACAAAAAAAAAAAGAAAAGAAAAATAAGACCTACCGACCTGACTCGAACCCGGCTCTTCAGATTTCAAGTCGCCCGTGTTAACCGCTCAACAAAGGTGCACTCGCATACTAAAGTCAGTTAAAAATTGGTATGACTACAAACTACTGCCGGAAACAGCATGGCAAATAACTTCTGTTTGTTCATTTACAATTGCACGAGGCTGGCTGCTTCAAGAAAAACGAGAGAATTCTCACTGTTTTCTCATGGATGACTCTTGTTTGCGAGGGTTGTAACCATTCTTGGTTTGGATAGAGTATTGCCTTCTTTGCTGCGCGTGTTCCATCGCCAAGTCGAATGAAGTGCGTGTCGAGAAAGCCAGCACGTTATTTTATAACGACGATTAAGACGCGATCATGCTAACTCTTATAATAAGAATTTTTCTTCTTTTTGTGCCTTAGATTTAAGATCAAATTTGTTCTTTAAATGAAGTATAAAATCAAGATCACATTTCTTAATTTCGTGTTGTAGTTCAGAGAAAAAATTATTCTTAAAATGAAGTTTAAAATCAAGATCACATTTTTTAATTTTGTGTTATAGTCTTGAGAAAAAAACATTCTTGAATTGAAGTTTAAAATCAAGGTTACATTTCTAAATTTGAGAATGTGAGAACTAAACACAAGGAATTGTTATCTTAATTCAAAAATCCTAGTTTAAGAGTGTATGTTCATCCGGTATTAGATGTTTTAAATTTCTATCTGTTTAGAAGTTTTCAGCTCGATAACATCCTTTGTTTTGAAAATGGAGAAGTTTCAACTGGAGAGTAAAATAAAATAATGCAGAGCTACAGTGGTATGTGATAGCTGAGGAGCAGCCAGTCACGTATGTGTAAAAAAATCTATTGACATCTTGTGTTTTTTAGCCATCTAAGCAGCTGAAGTATTAAGAGAAGCGTTTATGTAAATGTTTATTAGTTCACTAGAGAGAAACCGTGGTCCAGTTATCCAAAGTAAATTTCAGATGCTTTCATCATTTTCCTTCGCCATATTGGTGTTATCACTTTGCACCAAAATGGAAATTTTTAAAGGCATAATCATAAATGGTAAATAATTCCTCATCAGGTGGCAATAATAGTTTGATAGTGTTACATGGAAGATGCATCATGTTGGAACATGTATGTGCCCTTGGAAAGAAGTCGGGAATCGCTCTTCTCTTCTCTCTTTGTTCCTTTGTTTGAAAGGAAATTTCATTCCTAATTTGTCCATGAACAACAGTCTTTAAGATGATAGCACCAAGCCAACAAAAAAGTTATCTAGGCCAGCAAGTAAGCATTTGCTTTGGTGCTATTCTCATTCCGGAGTATTTGGATGTCATTCCCGCTATTCTGCCCCCAAGAGCAGAATAGCTGGAATAGCCAGAATAATTACGTCAGCTGACGTCATTCTTCCGAGGTAAACAACCAAGATGGCGTCAGGTTGAGGTGAAGGTGAAGGTGAAGGTGAAGAAAGGGCTATTGGTGGAGCAGGGAAGACACTCTGCAGTTAATTGTACAATACAAAGAGAATGAGAAGTTATTCAGGGATGTCAGTTACAAGAAAAGGAGCGTATGAGAGGCCATAACAGCTAGCATGACAGCAGCAAATTCAAAGTTTTGCGCCCGACCCGAGCAGGTTGATTGAAAGTGGAAATCGCTGATGCTCCCATTTAGAAAGTGCTGTGACCACAACAACATTTCGGGAAATGACCGAAAAGAATGCTCTTTCATCAAAAAGAACTTTCTGACATCTATGTCTATAGAGCAAACAACCGCCTGTATGCCACCACCAGCAGCACAGGGAAGGCGGACTATGCACGGCCTCAGTCGTCTCAGCCACAGCATGACGGAGAGTCTGTAAAAGATTCGGAAGAGGGTGAAGAAGAGGTGGTAATTGCGTCGGAAAGACCTTCCACAAGTCAAAAGGTTCCTTGCAGAAAAAGAAAAGGTTCTCGAAAAAAAGAAAAGGGGACAAAGGTAAGAAATGAATACCTGCAATGGCTGCAAGGAGGCAAAGAAGAGAAGGAGAAGGAAGACGAAAAGAAAATGGAGAAGTTAGAGTCATTTCACCGGGAAAAAATGCAGGTATTAGGGGGGATGCTAGAGGTTCCGAGGGGCCTCAAGTAACAGTGAAGAACTCGTTTACATTGACTTGCTTTTATATATATTCGTTAACCTTTTGTTGGCAGCATATTTTGACAAGATTTGTACGTTTAAGAATGTAATTAATTTATTTCAAAGAAATTGTATTTGTTCCACAAATGATACAGGTAGTTATTTATTCCAGGAATTGTATATTTTCCAGAAACTATATTCATTCCAGAAATTGTGTTTATTCCAGAATTGCATGTATTTGCATAAAGGCTTGAATATGCCTGTTTTAAAAGCATTAAATGGCAGTATATTTTTTAAAGAAATGATACATTTTATGGTATGTAATTTATTTCAAAAATGATTTGAATTCATTATATTTACAATACAAATTGTATTTGCTAAAGATTTGTGTTTTGCTCATGCGCAAAGCAGCATGAGTTGTTTGTCCTCCATTTTTCTTTCTTATTATTTGTCATCCTCGGAGACCCAGGGGCAGCTAGTTGGGGCGATGGGATTTTCAGGTGTGACAGTTTACAACAAGAATGGATGTAAACGCCCGTGAAAATCCCGTTGCCCCAACTAGCTGCCCCTGGGTCTCCGAGGATGTTTATTTGTGAGACATTAGTGCATGCAAATTTATGCATGCATATGTTAGTTTCACTGGTCTGATTATTATTATTTTTGTGTCACGATTCCGCACTTCCCGTTCATGGCTTTGCCACCTACACTTCCAGTTTCTTGACTTCTGGCTACTCTCACTTCCGGTTCTAAACAATAACGTTAGCAAAACAGCGTTACTGAACTATCATGACACCATCTCCTACAACCCTTGTTACATTGCTGATGTTCACATAAGGTCACTTTAACACAGAAGAATCAGTGGCTTCCTTGTGGTACATTATTTTGTAAAACGTTCAAAGTAGCAACGTGGTTTGCAGGAATGATGACTGAATGAAAGGAGACCTCTTATCTTGTTTAAAATATACCGTAAAACTCTCTTACGCATGCTGATTAGAATAGTTCTTCCCTAATTCATACTGAAATTATATTTATGTGAGACAATATTTCTAGCATTAATGATTGTTTCATAAACATTTTTGCCTTGTTTCTGTGACATGAACTAATTAAAAATGACAAGTTAGGAACAGAGCTGAGTTAAATTGTGTGTGCACGCTCAGGACGAGAATGAAATACTGGACGAAAAATTATGGCTATTTTGATAAGGGACCGTTCATTTTTTTATGGGGTAGGGGGCACTGGTGGAATTTGATGGGTATTACCTGTAAAATATAATGACCCCCGTCTATGTTAGAAATTTTTTACCTGACCCCCTTGTAGTCCTAAATATTTGAGATGACCCCCCACCCCCCCCCCCCAAAAGTGATAAAGTAAATCTAAAACTTATCAAGCTTAAATTAAACAGTCAATTTTAACACTCAAGTCAAGCAGGAGTACATGTCTTTTTTGACAAGCACTAAAGGTAATTCTCTGGTAGGGGTTCCAGGGGTATCTTTCCCTGAAAAAGTTTGAAAATCTAGAGATGCTCTAATGCAATTTGCTGCATTTCGAAGTACATAAACAGACAATTCACGCCGGTTGAAAGCGTAATGTTGGACACTGTTACCAGTTGTTTAAGAATCAGACCAGCAGAGGTCATAAAAGAGTTGACATCCCCCTGGCTGTATTTTGTAATGGAGCAGTTGGTGGGGTAGAGTTGCTGTTGGGTATATAATAAAGTAGGGGGTTCCAGGGGCATTCTCCCCCGGGAAAGTTTCAATTTTCAGAACCCTAGAAATGCTGTTTTTGGCCTTCTGGCACTGATCTTTGCATTATTACAGATGCTGTCACTACTAAACTTCAAGGCATTTTTTGGTGCCCCCCCCCCTTATACACCATATTTTTTGGCTGGCCCCCCTTTGAAACCATATTGTTTGGCATGACCCCCCCTCAAATCCCACCAGCCCCTTCTACCTTATTTGATGGTGTGACAGATAATACGCATGGATATTTCCCATTGCACATATTTTTTCTCACCCATACGGGGCTCGTAAAAATACTATGCAACTTGTAAAATATCCACTCGTCATCTGTCAGACTATCAAATAAGGTGTATGTATTTTACAACCCAAAAAAATACCATGCGAAAGTTCAACCTCCTAAAATCATGAATTTCAATCTCATGCTTTCTCCGCACAGTTCAATCACTTTCCAAAGCCATGCAGCAATAGAAACATTGCAAGCATACATTAATTTGTTTTGACAAGGACAAATAGACCCAACTTATCAAAATCCTCACTCAATATGCAACTGTTGAATCACCACAAGGTCAACTAAGCAACTGAGAACTACATGGTTATAATATGGAAAAAAGATTATGCAAGGAATAAAACAGAAATAAATATATATTCTCAAATGTTTTGATAAAAAAAGGCAACTGAAATGCGAAGATTTTTATTCTTCTTAAGGAAAATAAATAAACCCACTCTAATGAAACAATTAGGTGCAAATTAAAGAATTATGCCATTAGAGCGGTTTTCAATTGAGTGTCGAAAGTAATTCGTGTTTTGCTTTGGTTTTGCTTTAATTCGCTCTGTGATTGGTTAAAAAATCTAGCACCACTTTCTCGACCAATCAGTCGCGACTTGCTCGCACTCGCACGTTTTTCCCGCGCTTGACGCTAGTAACATGTACTTGCTTCGAGTTCTGATTGGTTCATTGGATAATTTGTGTCTGTTGTGATTGGTTGGGGTAATTACTTTGGTTTTGGTTTTACGACACTCATTTGAAAAGCGCTCTATTACAAAAATTTCGATCACATTGGCATAAATATCTTCATCAAGTATGATGGCCAACACAATTCAATCAGGTTATGAGTCACAATAATTTGATCTAAACAAATGCTGGCATTTCTAACAATATTATTGTTTCAGATTGTCTACACATTGAATTGGTTCTGGCTCTTTTCAAAACGTATTATACAATAACACAGTACCATGTACATGTACATGTACATTTTGGACAGCTACAAAGCTAGATAGTCCATGATTTCAGTACCCTTCTGAACTGCTGGGGTGTTAGGAGTAAGAATACTCTCATAGCCATTCACCTCCTCATCTTGGTCACCCATGAAGTCCAAAAAGCTATCCTGATGTTGAGTGGGTGGCTGCATCGCCCAGTAAGTGTGAATCATTGGGAAAGAAGTCATTATGCCTGTTTGAAGCAGCATAAAAAATATCTGAATTTCTTAACACTCGAGAGTCATGAACACTCCCCAGCCAACCACAGTAACAGTTGGTAAATAACATTTCTTGTTCACAACAAGCTTGTACTACGACAGAATGGAGATCTTTCGGTTGGTGTAGTTCTCTGGGCACTCGCAAGGTGCTTTTATTGGAATGTGGAGCCATCAATTGCCCCCATCACAGCAGGAAATCTTTTGTGTTCTTCAAAATCTTTCATTACTTCAGCAGCTCTACAGCCACTTGGCCACCTTATGAGATGTTCAGCAAAGTTATTTTTGAGAGCATCGAATACACGTCAGCAAGATACATGTACTGAACTTTTCCTAACATTGAATCTGTCGGAATTGATCGGACGCTCTCTTGTGTCCCTAAGAACCACAAGAAGATAAGCAATTGTTTGTCTAACGAAATAGGTGGCCTTCTGCCATGAGAGTTTCCCTGTGGTATTTCTAGAGAATTTGCTAACTCGCAAACCAATTCTTCAAATGTTTCAGGTTTAAGCCTAAGGTGCTCACAAAAGGTGGAAAAAGAGTAATTTGGAACTACCTCCTCGGCATAACCTTGAATACGAACAGAACAAAGATTCAAAATTTCTACTTATTCGTTAAAGTATTTGAAGAAACAACATCTTCATGAAGTGTTGGGAATGGCCACACTTAAGGGTATCATCTAGACTCAAAATTCAGAATCAAGGCAACTGGTTGTTGTTTTCACCTTGGGAGTGTCTAAAACTGAGCATTTACCTGTCCATTAGTGTTGTTATCCTCTTCGATCTCTTTTGCTTCAGACACAGTGGCAACAATGAAGTGGATGCTAGGTTGTTTGATAAAAACAAGGATGGGCTCCTCACTTGCACCAGTCACAAATTCCAAGACATTTTCTAAACTGGTCACACGATGCCCTTAAAAAATCATCGGAACTGTTAATCTGGCATTATCTTGCGATGCTCTGAGCAAGTAAAGAAACTGCAGGAACTTTCGAGCAATCATGTGAATGCCAACACTATCTAGTCCCTCACAAAGCTTCAACACACACGGCGACATCTCTGATTCTTCACTGATAAGAATGTCATTTAAAAGATCCTAGAAAAATACTTTGGTGCCTGGCCATTCTGTAGAAGTGCAATTGCAGCCATCTGTCCCGCAAAATAGTTGTCTTCCGTTAGGTGCTCCGTAAGGCGATGGTCAGAGTATTTGGTCCTGGTCTGTTACAGAGTCTGACCCATTCTTTTCTTTGTCCTCCACTGTCTTGAGCCTGTTCGCCATAAAACTCTACTTGAAAAAGTTCTGCTTAGATCTTCCACTGATTGCAGTTTGCCGAATGTTGTTTCCAACATATTGTCATGATCAACGGCAATAAAATTAGTTTCTCCCACGAGTATCGTTATATCATCTGTCACATTCACAAACTGACCTCTCGTGATCTTGCTTTGGAAACACTGTAACATTTCACTTGGGTCTGCTTTGCTTGCTGATGGAAATTTGCTAATAATCTTGTTATAGAAGTCACATCCATTGGCCTCTTTCAGAGATTTGTCTCTATTGTCGATACCATCTGTCTGATGTGTGGTGGCACTGTTGACCTCTACTCTTGGATGTTCATTGGAAATGGTGAACTCTTCTGTTTTAGTTGGAGTGGTACTGTTGAACGCCCCAGTCTGATGTATACTGTCACTTGTGGTTCTTTGAACTGGCTGGTGACACTTAGTGTATTCTTGGTCGATAGGGAAATAAGACTGGTCTTGTTCAGAATCTGGGTCATTTAAAAGTCGAATGCATGCTACATCCAAATTTAGAGAAGTCCTTGTCCGGCCAGTTTCTTAACAACACAAGAATTGTATTCAGTGTTTTCTTCGAGTCTTAGAACTGAAATCCTCTTCTAGGTACCTAAACAAAGTCAAAGTCATTTGGCCCAAGCAGGCTGTATTGTGTCTTGAGAGAGGAAACTATTAGGTGGGTTCATACTAGTTAGTAAGTATATCTTATGTACGCAAAGACCTCAAGTATACTTGAGATCACGTATGTTTACTTACCTTGATAAACGTTCATATTTAAAATTCTAAGTATACTTCAAGTGACAGAGCCGTCAATCAATTTGCGCACCAAGTATTTTTAAGCATGTGCGTGAGTGCAGCAAAGATTTAAACATCTATTTTACATTGTGCGACCTCGAAAGCTCAAAATTGCTTTTATTATTTGGCTTTTATTTTTCTTGCTGCAGCGACAGCAGGCTATGCTGCTCCACCAAGCTTATCACTTTCTCGTTGTTGAGGAAGAATTTAGAATGCAACGAAGAAACCAACGACGGATTATGTTGATGCTTTTCCGCCAAATGAGTCAAAATGCGCCACGAAGAAGAAGAGCTTGGGGTTGGCCACGTCCACAAAACTTGTTCCGTAGTTTGTTGGCAAAATCCAGCGCTAAATTTTCTTTGGAAAGAACATTTTAGAGTGACATGCAAAACCTTCGATTACTTATGTGACCTTGTGAGGGTGAACTTACAAAAGCAGCACACGAGGTTCCGAGATCTGGTCAGCGTGGAGGAAAGAGTTGGTCTTTCACTCTGGCGACTGGCAACAGGCAACAGCTACAGAAGTTGTGGTTTACAATTTGGCCTTGGAAAGTCAACGGCGAAAAGTATTTGTAGCGAGTTCGAACAAGCCATTTTTAATTTGAAAACCCGCTTTATAAAATTTCCTTTGACAACTTAGGGAATCCGGAACAAACCCTTGCATGGGGAGCCCGGTCAAAAACCCGTCCAGCCTGGCAAAGCCTGGCCAGGCCGGGCTTTCCACATTTTTGGCCAAGCTTACCAGGAAAATGCGGCCTGGGCAAGCCTGGCTACGGCCAAGTGTTTTTGGCAACCTTGGCCACAAACGTCCGGCTTTCTTGGCCATGTTAATTCCAAGGCCAGACTTTCTTGGCAGCCTTGGCCAAAAAAAAACTTGGCTTCCCTGGCCACTAAAATGTTAGCCTGATCATGAGGTTTTCTTGGATTTTCAGGCATTGAAAAGTAGTCTGCAAAAGCCCAGCATTTTTGGCCAGAAAAGATGTATCTTATTCAATTAATGTTACATTTTTCACAGGGAGTGAAAGTTATTGTTATTGCTAATCCCGTCATAAGACATCAGAGAAACTCTACTTGAGGTCACTAAGTTGTTGTATTTTCAGCATTTGAAGTGCCTCAGAAGTTACATTCTATTTAGTAAGACTGATTCTTCGGCCAGTCATATAGTAAAATGATTCACAGCCAAGGTCACTGACTTCATCTTAAAAGATCTGGAACTGAGAAATTTTTAATTTTCTTGAATGTGTCGTGAACTTGAAATTCTTACAGTGAAAGTGCTTTTTAAAACATTGTGTCCAGTGACGCATTGCATCCTGAGGTATAAAGAGCTATCAAACACACCTTTGAACACTGATTGAGCATTTAGAATTAAGCTGTAAGGATAGTTCTTTTCCTGCTTCAAAACTGTGAAAATGAGGCACTATTTAAATATTAATAAATCAAAATCCTGTACCCAAAAAAGCAGTTTACCTGTTGATTGTCTGCGTAAGTTTGCAATGGGAGACCACACGTGTAACCTTTGATCACGTCAGTGCAATGACACAATGCATTAAATACCTTTTTCAGAATAACAGGCCCGATTGCAAACTTTTCCAAGAAGTCAATTTCCTTTAAGCCACTGTATAAGTCAAAAAATGATTTTTGATCCTTTTCTTGCATTATGTTAGCTTTTAAAATCGAAAAGAAAGCGGAGTTTGTTGATAACGTGGCCCATTACAGCAACTGCCATCTTGAAATTCACAATTCCAAGGAGCCTGGAAACCAGGAGGGAGTGGTGAACTTGGGCCTGGGCACAAGCGCCAGTATTGGCGAATGAAAAACCGAGGTGTCTGGCCATCGTGACGTGACATATGTCTGCCCCGGAAATTCAAAGCAAAGTTAACAAATGGCTTCCTCGCAAATGTTTACAGTCCAGTTTCTCAAAAAGAACAGATCAAAACAATAAAAGAAAGAAAGGTATGCTGCATGCTATAACATAAAAAGTAAAATGCAAATTGGTCCTCAAAAGAAAATAACAAATTGGCGATAAGACTCAAAAGATTTCATGGACGCTTTGATCGATCGATTGAAATCGTGATCAAGATCGCCTTTTGGAAGCTGTATCTCACAAACCCTAAGATGTGTCGCTTGGAGACAAAAACATAACTTTTATATGTATAAACTCTTTCCAATTTTAGGAAAATAAAATTGTGTAACAATTTCATTAAAATGATCAGTGGCTTTAAGCACCATTAAAATGTGGAGAAGTATACGCCAATACAAAGAAACGTTTACTGTGAATTCATGTGCTTGGTTCGATCGAAGTTAATAATGGGCCACAGTTATTCCTTACTTTGCTAACCTATCTTGTAAAAAACGACAAAGACGACAACATTTGCTCGAGGCGAGGCAAGGCAGCTGACGCGCCGGCTTTCTGGCCAAATTTGTTCTGATGACTGATTGTACTCTTATTGAATAATCATAAAAAACCACAGTCTATCCAAAACGCCAACTTTCTAAGGTTACTGTTGTTAAGGGTTAACAAGGCTCTCTCTTTATTAGAATCGCCCTCAGTTTGACTGTTTTAAAATTAATTAATCTTTGAAAATCAAATGACAGGACCAATTCAATTTATTTGCGAAACGGTCATCGTCAGTTGTGGATCAAGTAGATCAGGTCAAACTCTTTCTAAAACACTGTGCAGCCTGGACAGCAACTGAATCTAGAGGAAACTGGAGGAATTGGGTATAAATCACTGAATCACTGATCCAGATGGTACTCAAATATATCTATTAGTTTTCATAAAAAAGTACAGAACCAGATCAGCTTCCTCGGGCGTCCGCATAATTTGCGAGCTGATTCAGATTTTTATGTTGTTCTTTAAAAGTGTAGTTTACACGGGTTAAATGAGGTGGCAAAAATTTGCCAACTTCGACTACTCTTTTCCTAGAAATTAAATATCACTATTTTGTCCTTATACAGAAGATGGAAGCAAATACTGTAAGAAAAGTTAACTTTTAAGTGCTAAACATACCCTTCTAGGTTCGCCTTCTATTACACTCAGCTAAACAAACGGACTGATCATTTTTTTGGCAAATACTATACCGTTTGTTTCAACTTGGGAACTTTTGTTAAACTATAGGCTAGTCTGTAGCCAAGTTTCAAGTTTCCCTGTGGTATATAACTGAAATAAACACACTTTTTCGGACACGGACAATAACAATTTTCCCAGATAATTCTTTGATTGCGGAGAGTAAACATGACTCTCAAAACATTATTTAAGTGTGATTTTAACATTAAGAGAAAGAGCCACTTACCTATATCGAAAAAAGGGATGACAAAAATTCCATTACCCAAGAAAACAAGCTTCGCTGAAAGCTTAATGGCACAAAAAGTACTTTTGCAGCCCGAACTCTAACATCAGTTTGCCAGCGCCGTTTTTGAAGACTCGACAAACTTGCGCTTTTCACGTCGTGACGTCACGATGGCCAGACACCTCGAACCAGCCGAGCTGGCGAGTTCATCACTCCCACCTGCTGGAAACAAATTGGGTTGTTTCGGTCAGCAGCTAGACCACTGTGGGCTCAGATAGTACCGTTTTTTTTCAGTTTCGGCGCAACTTATTGTTCAGGTCGTGGCTTGAAATGTTTGGCTCTTTTTGGCTTGAGATGAAGAATCAGAGCACTGTAACGTGGATCACCTGCCCTTTAGGCTGAGGTGAGTTGAAAGCAAGTGATAATTGTGAAATATTGGATTCAAAATTAATGATAATTTTAAGTAAATATCGACCATGTGCTTCTGAGTTGAGCAGCTTAAATGTTTGCAAATCTTTGAGGGCATCTGAAGCAGGCAGACTGAAGTCCTTTATTAGAGCTTGAGTTGAAATCTGGAAACTTTTTTTCTACCAGGCTTGTGTACATTTCTTTTCAACGTAACTAAGAATGACAGAGGATTTGAGTCTGGTTTAAATGTTCAAAACATTTCCTAAATTATGAAATGTCTGGGGTAAATGAAACGAGCTTTAGCTTGTGAACTGTTAGAGAAGCATCAAAGAATATTGCTCTTTAAGCATGTTTTAAATCATTCAGATAAGCTGGTTTTGACCACTCATTTATGTTTTGTTGTAGATATTGACTGTATTGACAACACATTGTTCAGTGACTTCAGCTGAGGGAGACTCAAACACCTGCCAAGCAATATCAAGTCACCAATCCTGGTTCTTAATAAGCTAAGTTGCTTAAACATGGCACTAAATCTCTGTTGATGCCATTTTCTTTTGCATTATTTCACTCATAATTACAGAACACATATATGTTCAAATGTAAATTTAAGACATTTAAAATTGGAAATGAAGTCTTTCAATGCAATCTAATAGTTGAAAAAAATGAGAGATTAAAACTCAGGGACCAAAAAATTGATCAGCATTTGACTGCTCCATTCAAATAAATATAAGCTCCGAAGCTTATAGCTCTGTATTTCCATAACACATATACATTTACGTTTATGGTGGCAGCTTGTAATCTACCAATATTGCAGCTTCCTGGATGTTTTAGTCAGTTGAACCAGATTACTGATTGCATTGGTTTGCTAGACAATGTAAAACCTTGTTTTAGCTGAATTGAATTGAAATGTTGGGGGATATTTGTGTCTAAATTCTAATGCTCTCCATGTTTGCGTATTATATGGTATTATATGGTTAGTCACATGGAGACAAACGTTCAAGACACTTTTCATAGCTGTCTAGAAATGAAAACCACTTCTTGTTTTAGAAGGATGAAAAGAGCAAATACATGTATATCAGGAAAATAAGTCAAACCAATTTTTTGTTAACTTATTTTGTTATCCTTAGGCACTATTCTTTTGTAAACGAGATTCTATTTATTATATTGTATTATACGTACTTTATATAACCATTAATGAGAAGATGCTGTTATAAAATTGCTGTAAATAATCCAACGGCATGGAAATCTTTCAATGTTTGACGTGCAACAAAGTATAATAAATCATTGTATTAAATGTTATTCTGATAGTTTTTGAAATGGCATTCAATTTTATTAATGGTAATGTGTGGGCAATTTGCCTGGCAACTAGCTAACCTGCCAGTAATTCATTTCGTGGTTACTTTTATTTGTCTGAGTACTGACTAAATTAATTGAGCTGATCTTGACAGCGAGAGTTCTCTAACTTTTGTCACTCGTCAGGCTGGGCTTGGTCTTGAAAATGCCTGGCCTGTGACCTGGCTCAAGAAGGTTTTCAAGCCTGGCTTTGACCCCAGTCTGCCACGGCCAGGTCAGGCCGGGCTGGCCGCCTGACCATGGCTTCCCCAGTTTTTCTATCGCTTGGCCAGCCCACCCAAAGGCTGGCTTGTGGCCGGGCTCACCTCGGCTTTCAGGCCAGGCTTTGGCCCCGGTCTACCCCGGTCTGGCCAGGCTCCTGATGCAAGGGTAATCTCTAATTCCTGATTCATTAGGTGAACGTAGGGCAATTATCTCTAGCATGTAGGATACTATATAGTTTATATTGTATTGTATTTTTATATTTTATTCACATTCATTTTATTAGATTTCATTGGGTGTTCATATTTATATTTATGTATGTTTAATGATTTATTTATTTATTCAATTTTTGCTTTTAAAGCCCTAGTATAGTTCCTCTGTTTTAGAAGTATACTTATTAAAGATTAAAGATTAAAGAAGCATTTTTGGAATGGAAAGTGAGGATAGAAAATCCCTATTAGACGCCCGCGACTCTTGTCGCTGACTTTATTCGATTTCTAGCCATGTGGCGGGCAGGCGGGGATGACCAAAGTGTCCCACTGCATCTGTTTTTCTGTCTGAATATGTACAAATGGGGCAAGACGTGCGGAACAGTTTTCAGTGGAACCCTACTTATCGGTGCTGGTCGTCACAGAAGACTAGACTGTGTGAAAGAGGTTCTTTGATACAAGGTGAAGGTTCAAGCTGAAGGAGAAAATGTAGTAGAAAATATAATAAACAACTGAGAGCCATGTGAACTAACCTCAGTATTTCACTACACGTAGCACAGAGTAAAGAAAAATTTCATTGTCATGAGCTGATTAAAGACAACTAAGACAACCACATAGCTATTTAATAAAAGGGAAGAACTAACTGTAAATATTTTCCTGCATTGCTCCTTGTGCTCTGGTCCATAACTAAGAGATGAGTACTTTAAAACATCTCAATCACAAACTTTAATTCATTATTTTGCCATTGTGTACTGAGGATTATTTATTATATTGTCTGTGTGACCGAGGCAGGTTCTGTTGTTGTTAGTAAACAACAAAACAGACTTATAGCCACAATAAAATACAAAATAAGGAGGAAGGGTTACAAAAAGGGTGATTGCAAACTGAAAAGAATAAATTACAATAGCAAATCACTAAAAAATTAATTTAAAAACATTAGAGCTAAGAAAATAACAAGTAGTAGTACAAATTGAGTCTTGCAATGATCATTCACTAATTTCTACAAAGTATTGCATGGCAAAACAATTAACATTGCATGACACTAGTAAAATATTAATCTTGTTATCCAGAAATATAGCTGACACTTAGTGAGCTATTCTTAGAACTAAATGTGAATTAACTGAAAACAAGTGAAATATACCAAGTAATAGCTTACCACAGCAAAGTAATGAAGTAAACTAATCTTGACAGCAATTTGAATTATTCTTTAGACGTAGAACTAAGAAAACTGTAAACTTGTTACTTTGTGACAGGACAAGTGTCATCATAGCTGGATTAACAAAGCTAGACTAACAGTGAAATATCTAATTCCCACAATGAACTCTTGCATCATTGTGTAACAAAATGAGTTTTATGTAAAGGCAAATACGATGTTTTGAACTACACATGCTCTGGGCACAATTTGGGTATGAATCAACAGAGGATTCGAGCAAAGACTAGACAATTGGCTGAAGACAAGTACATGTTGGCTATGATATTGAACTTAAACTTAAACTCTAGACACAAATAATAAGGTCAAATGTAACATACCAAATCCTGAGTAAAAGAATCACCAACTTAAGTCACAAGGAGTGCTTTGCTTGGCCAAGGGTTCTCAGCTTGTAAGTCCGAGTCTTGAACACTTTGAACTACTGAATTAAACTAACTGTGCTTCTTTTATGAGGAAACAAACAATAGAAGGAAATTCTTATGATTCTATCCAAGGTGTGGTGGTGTGACATAAGGGAAATTCATGATGTAAGTCCTCTGTGGTAGATTATGTGGGTTGATTTGATTAAAGAAAGGAAACAGTTTCTACCATAATGTAATTCTAAATTTGTTCTAAAAATGCAGTGTCACGTTTTTGTGAACCTGGTCACACACTCCCCTGGTACACACGTCGTGGACGACGTGTTTACCAATGGTTAATAGTTACTATCCTAAATATATAGTTCATCCAAGATTAGTAAAGTCGATATCACGAAATATAATGAAAGTTCATTGATTGTAATAGTTATGGAACTTGTTACTGCAGTTTTAGGCTCCTTAAACTTGTTCCTGTGTCTTCCAGCTGTTTTCCTCTTTGTTTGTCTCGGTGGTGTAGGTGTAGTTTCTGGAACAGGGACTTCTGCTGTAGGTACTGGCGCTGTATCATTTTGGACAGTAGGTACTCTCTCCTCTGGGCAGGCTGGGTCTGCATTGGTTTGGGGTGTAGGCTCTGGTCCATCAGAAGGTACTGGGGCTGTCTTTGTGCATTCTTTGGGTAGAATTAACACAAGCTCCTCATCTGAATTGCCCTCCTCATCAGCTGCATTGCTGGAATCTAAGTATTTAGGTTCAGTCCTGAGCCCTTCTGTTCCATGTGTGGATTAGTTGGACTTAATTCTAGATTACTTCTGTGCACTTTCTTGGTCTGACCAGGGTAATTTGCAGGTTCCACTGTGTAAACTGAACCATAAAAGTCTGCTGGAACATCAACAACTTTATATGGGGTAGAATCCCAAGCATCCTGTTTCTTGTTACGTCCACGTACATGGTTTCTAAGGTACACCAGTTGACCTTTCTGGATCGGGATATGGTATTCTTCCTCACTGTGGTGGTCTCGTCGCTTCTCAGCTTGGAGTTGGAGATGCTCCCCTGCTCTTTGGTAAGCATCTCTTAACCTTGACTGATGAGCTTCTAACCAGTCGATTGGACGTTCATCAACATCTTCGTCCTCTCCAAGGAGTAAATCCGTAGGAAGTCGGGCTTCTCTTCCGAACATTAGATAATGGGGACTGTACATCGTCAATGAATGTGGCGTGGCATTGTAAACGTACAATAACTCTAGTAGGTATTCTGGCCGCTTACGCTTCTTACATGGAGGGAGGGTTCTTAGCAGATCATGCATCGTTCTGTTGAACCTCTCACACTGTGCATTCCCTTGGGGGTGATAGGGTGTAGTGCGTGATTTCTTGATCCCATAAAGTCTAAAAAAGCTCTGAAATAACTTCACTTTCAAAATTTCTTTCTTGGTCTAAATGAACTGTAAGAGGAATTCCATACCTGAAGAACCATTCTTTCACTAGGACTTTAGCTGTTCTAGTAGCTTTCTGATCTCTTGTTGGGACTGCACAAGTGAACTTTGTGAAGACGTCCGTCATAACAAGAACATTCTCTCTCCCATCAGCTGCTGGTTCAAGGACTGTGAAATCTATTGCTAGAATTTCAAGTGGTTTAGTTGCCAATAGACCTCCCATGGGTGGTCGGATCCTGGGGTTTGGCATCTTTGATAAGGTGCACCTTTCACAGTTCTTGATCCAACTTTCTACATCTGAGTACATTCTAGGCCAATAACATCGTTCCCGGATCAGCTGAAGACTTCTTTCTAATCCCTGATGTCCCATATCATCATGAAGGCTAGTGATAACTTTGCTCTTCAGAGTGGCTGGTAACAGAAGCTGTTTCATTTCTCCAAGTTTGGGATCCTGAACAATTCTGTACATTAGGCCTTGTTCTCTGGTAATCCTATCCCACTGTCATAACAGGGTGACACACTGGTGGGAAAGTTGCTTCCTCTCTGTAAAGGTGGGTTTCTTATCTCTCTCCCAGAACTTTAGCAATTCTTTGAATTCTTTGATGAGTTCTTCCTTCGTGTGAGTGGGGAATGATGTAGTGGCAATTACTGGCTCGTCTGTAGCGGTTTCGTATCAGCATTATTAGTTAACTGGTCAGTTGCTGGTAAATCATGGTCTGATTCCTTTGCTGCCATTCGCCTTACTTCAATTGGGATAGGTGTCCTCACAATAGCATGGCTCAGATCAGGTGGTACAGGTGTAATAATTCATCTTCCTTTGAATCTTCTATCTCCAGTGGCACTGGTCCATAGGGCTGGCGTGATAAAGCATCAGCATTTGCATTAGATCGTCCACTTTTGTAGCTAATAGAGAAGTCGAATAAACCCAACTGAGCTGCCTATCACTGCTCCAAGGCACCAAGCTTAGCAGTGGTCTTTAAGTTCTTGAAAGGGTTGTTGTCAGTAAAAAATTCAAGTTTAGAACCAAGGAGATAAGTCCTGGATTTCTCAGTTACTGCCCACTTCAATGCTAGCAGTTCAAGCTTCATGGAGCTGTAATTTCTTGGGTTCTTTTCACTTGGCCTCAATCTTCTGCTGGCATAAGCGATGACTTTGCGCTGGCTATCCTGATCTTGGGATAAGACTGCTCCAAGTCCTACATGACTGGCATCTGTTTCTACAATAAATGGCTTGCTGTAGTCTGCGAATCCAAGTACTGGGGGATGAGTCAACTTCGTCTTCAATGCATCAAATGCAGTTTGACATTCTGAATTCCACCTCTTTGCAAATGGGACGTTAAGTTTCTTTTCCACTTTCAGCTCATGCAGGCAGTTGTTAACTAGTCGGTGTAATGGTCCGGCAATCCTTGCAAAGTCTTTGACAAATCTGCGATAGTAACTGCAGAATCCAAGAAATGATCTCAGTTCTTTGACAGTTGTCGGCGGTTTCCATTCTGACACAGCTTGAGTCTTCTCAGGATCTGTCGTGATACCACCAGAAGAGATCTGATGACCAATGTACGTGACTTTATGTCGAAGGAAGTGACACTTCTCTGGTTTGAGCTTTAATCCATGTTCTCGGAGTCGTGTAAAAACTCTGTCAAGTCTCTCAATGTGCTCTTTAAAGGTATTGGAATACACAACGATATCATCCAGGTATACGAGCAGTATCTGAAATATGTAGTCATTCAAACAGGTTTGCATAAGCCTCTGAAAGGTCGCAGGACTATTGGTCAGCCCCATCCGGTTGTACTCGAAGATTCCAAACGGTGTTGTGAAGGCAGTCTTGTATCTGTCTTCATCATCCATGGCAACCTGATTAAAGCCACTTGCGAGATCCATCCTTGATAACCACTTTGCACCGCCAATGGCATCAATGGATTCTTCAATTCTTGGCAAAGGGAACTGATCTCTTACTGTCTTGGAGTTAAGATGTCTATAATCAATGCATAGCCTCAAGGATCCATCCTTTTTTTCTAACAAGCACAATAGGTACAGCATAAGGACTATGTCTTTCTCTAATAATGCCACCATCAAGGAGCCTTCGTATATGGTCCTTTGCCTCTTGAAACTGGTTTGGTGGGATTCTTCTGTAAGGCTGTGCAACTGGTACTTGATTGATAGTCGGGATCTTGTGTTTGACTGTTTCTGTGTATCCAAGGTCATTCTCTGTGAAGACACTTGCATGCTTCCGAAAGAGAGTCTCTAGCTTCTCTCTCTGCTCAGGTGTACATTCTACAGCTGACAGATCAGTTGGACACACTGAGGGCTGTGCTCGCTCTTGTTCTGTTGTGGATTCTCTGACAAACACCATCTCTTCATTGATTGAAACTCTTTTGAAATCAACAGTGTTTTTAGTATCCATAACATCATTAATTTCATGAAGTACTCCTATTCTTGTGTGGGGTTGAAGCCAGACATCTTCATCAGAAATGTTTGCGACTCTTACATGAAGCTGTCCATTAACTACACAGGTAACTGTATTTATGACAATAAGGTTTCCCGGAGTTTTTCCGCTTAATGGCTCCACAAGAGCAGCAGTGTTACTCGTTTGGGGTCCATGCCTTCCAGTTATTCTGACAACAGAGACAGATCCGGGTGGAATTCTATCCTAGGACTTGCCGGCTTCTTTTGCAAAACCACGTACTGAAATAGGTTTAGCGCAGGAAACAATCTTCAACACTTCACTCCATTCGGGGGCAATTTCTATTTTTCCATTTTTGTAAGGTTCTTGCAGTTGGGTGATAATGTTCATTCCGATTAATCCAGGAGTTGTCTTCCTACGTTGCCTGGCCTCTTCACTCGCTGGACTCTCAAACAATATCAGGGCACTGTCCACTCCATTCCTTGGGTGGGGTTTGGGTCCTTGGCTGCTTGGTCTCTCTAATCGAACTCGTCAGTTTTTCTAAGGACTTCTGCTGCTTGAGCAGGACCTCCAGTACGTCATCCGTGGGGGTGGTGGTGGAGCTAGCACTGCACTGAGAACTGTCATCAGGGATGTCAGCTGCTACTTCTTGCTACTTCTCTGTGGTCTCTCCTCTTCTTCTGACCAATGTAACGCTTCCTCCCTTAAAACTAAGAATTTGGGCTGGCGCTCTCTGATGAACTTCTTCAGTTCCTTCATAAGAAGGGGGTCCCTTACATTGTCTGCAAATTGGTCCCGCAGTGTCTTCTCTGGGTAGGGGACTGCCTTTGGATCTGCTTTTGTGACACGATTGAGTAGTTCATTCAAGCTGTACAAGTATTCTCGAAGTGTTTCATTCTCCTTCTGCTTGTGCTCATACAACATCTTCAGGAGTTGGGAGCTAGACCGTTTCTCTCTAAATGCTTGTGCGAGAAACTCTAAAAGGAAGTCTGGGTTGCTTCGCTCCTTCTTGCTGTACATTCGTACCTCTTCTTTAGCTGGCCCTTCCAGGTGAGACATTATGAAGTCCACTTTCTCGGGTGAGGTCATTTCTTTTGCCTGGAAGGTTGTCTTGAGTTCTTCTATGAAATCTTCAACTGCTTGGTCAGCTTCTGTCTTTTTCCCAGTGAAGTTTTTAATCTTCTTGTCCCGGGGAAAGACAACAATTTGTTTCTGCTTTGCACCTCTACCTGTCGCTGGTTCTGATGATGACACCAGAGTCGGGTTGGCAGATTCCTTCAGGGTCTTTAGTTCTTCCATTGCCTCTTTGTACATCTTGATCAACTCTTCCACTTTTGTTGATAACTCCTCAGTCATGGTGATTCGATCCTTGCACTGTTGTTGCAACCACCCTTTCTGAAATAGCTAACTTTTCAAATTGGTTTCTTTTTTTTGTGCCCTGCTCGCAGCGCCAAATGTGACCGAGGCAGGTTCTGGTGTTGTTAGTGAACACCGAAGCAGACTTATAGCCACAATAAAATTTATTGTCCAGAAATACAAAAGAAGGAAGGGTTACAAAAAGGGTGATTGCAAACTGAAAAGAAGAAATTGCAATGGCAAATCACCAAAAAATATTACAACAAATTAATTAAAACATAAAAACTAAGAAAATCAGTGATAGTACAAATTGAGTCTTGCAATGATCATTCCCTAATTTCTACGAAGTATTGCATGGCAAAACAATTAATATTGTCTGACACTAGTAGAATATTAATCCTCTTATCCAGAAATATAGCTGGCACTTGTGAGCTATTCTTAGAACTAAATGTGAATTAACTGAAAACAAGTGAAATATACCAAATAATAGCTTAACACAGCAAAATAATGAAATAAAGTAATCTTGACAGCAATTTGAATGATTCTTTAGACATAGAACTAAGAAAACCGTAAACTTGTTACTTTGTGACAGGACAACATCTGTCATCATAGCTGGATTAACAAAGCTAGACTAACAGTGAAATATCTAATTTCCACAATGAACTCTTGCATCATTGTGTAACAAAATGAGTTTTATGTAAAGGCAAATACGATGTTTTGAACTACACATGCTCTGGGCACAATTTGGATATGAATCAACAGAGGATTCAAACAAAGACTAGACAATTGGCTGAAGATAAGTACGTGTTGGCTATGATATTGAACTTAAACCTAAACTCTAGACACAAATAACAAGGTCAAATGTAACATACCAAATCCTGAGTAAACGAATCACCAACATAAGTCACAAGGAGTGCTTTGCTTGACCAAGGGTTCTCAGCTTTTAAGTGCAGGGCTTTGAACACTTTGAACTATTGAATTAAACTAACTGTGCTTCTTTTATAAGGAAACAAACAATAGAAGGACATTCTTATGATTCTATCCAAGGTGTGGTGGTGTGACATAAGGGAAATTCATGATGTAAATCCTTTGTGGTAGATTATGTGGGTTGATTTGATTAAAGAAAGGAAATAGTTTCTACCATAATGTAATTCTAAATTTGTTCTGAAAATACAATGTCACGTTTTTGTGAACCTGGTCACATCTGGTCATGCTTTATTGTACATCTTTTACTTTCATTGTTTAGAAAGAGTCTACATGTATTTACTGTTGTTGCTAATAGCTATGATAGCTTTGGTTTTGCTTTTCCTGAGTACTGTACTTTCATTTGTTCTAAAAAATAATTATTGTGTATATGTTTGTTTGTAACTGTGTGTTTGCAGAGGTGTCAATTTGATAATGAGGTGAGAAATACAACCTGTATGTCGCAATTATTTTTTAAAAATACGTATTTATCTTAAAACCATCAAAGATCAAGCAGTATGTTGTATTATGCTTTGAAACCACAGTGGAACCTGGTTAATACAGGCACCAAAGGGACACACAGAAGTGTCTGCATTATATGAAGAAACGTAACACTTGGTCAACTGGTCATTGTCTCACACTATAATTGTGCTCTTGTTGTAAACAGAATAGCACAATATTATCTATTTAAAATAGTTGGTAACTCAGCAACTTCGCTTTGCACAGACAATTTCATGCAGTTCAGGCATTGGAGTGAAAATATAGAAATGAGTGGGAAGATATTTCTCTCAATCCACCTTTGGCACCTAGGAAGAAAAGTGGATATACAATGACAGCAGGAATGTAGCGGAATGAAATGTTCGTGGAGCTATATTGGCAAAACCGGACACCTCAAGACCCTTGAGTCTTGTCACAGTGCAAAAATTGTTTATGCTGACAATAACTCATGCCTGCTTCCCAGTCAGTATCGCATTCCTCTAAACAAACATTGGCTTTGTTACTGTTAGCACTTTTACTTTACATTCTTTCATATTTATTATTCCTTTACTTTGTAAATACTCATTTTACATAGTCACTTTATTGTATCCATTGAAGACAACAGAACGGTTGTGGAAAGCTCATAGATTCTTAAGAAAATATGGAACCAGGGAACGTTTTATTGTTACTTATTTTCCAAAAGAGACTGTTACTCGAAGTGAAACAAAAGACCCTTGAGTCTGTCTTTTCTGCAGACCATGTGTCATTTGCTTGAGATAACCGCGAAATGCAGGTGTGGTGAGTGATGTCCTGATGTGCGTGTTGTTGATGACATTTTGGAACTGTACATGGTGGCGGGCGGGGGCGACCAGACAGAAAGAACAGATGCAGTGGAGCAGTTTGAATATGTACAAATGGGGGAAGACATGTGCGGAGCAGTTTTCAGTGGAACCCTACTTATCAGTGCTGATCGCCACAGAAGACTAGACTGTGCAAAAGAGGTTCTTTGATACAAGGTGAAGGTTCAAGCTGAAGGAGAAAATGTAGCAGAAAATATAATAAACAACTGAGAGCCATGCGAACTAACCTCAGTATTTCACTACACGTAGCATAGAGTAAAGAACAATTTCACTGTCATGAGCTGATTAACGACAAGTAAGACAACCACATGGCTATTTAATAAAAGGGAAGAGCTGGCTATAAATATTTTCCTGCATTCCTCCTTGTGCTGTGGTCCATAACTTTAAGAGGTGAGTACTTTAAAACATCTCAATCACAAACTTTAATTAATTATTTTGCCATTGTATACTGAGGATTATTTATTATATTGCCTGGTCATGCTTTATTGTACATCTTTTAGTTTCATTGTTTAGAAAGAGTACACATGTATTTACTGTTGTTGCTAATAGCTATGATAGCTTTGGTTTTGCTTTTCCTGAGTACTGTACTTTCATTTGTTGTTCAAGTTTATTACCATGTAAACTGAGGTTAATGAACCTTGAGATCTACTATGTTCAAGCTGTACAAAGGAGTGCTACAGTACTCATTACAAAGTACCTTTATTCTATGTCAACCAATGTCAATCGTTTCAATGAGCCCCTGTATTGTTAAGTAACTGTAGACATCCAGTCCAAAGTGCAAGAATGGCAGCATCAATTGCTACCTGTTTGTAGTACAAGGCAGCCTTATTCCTAGGCAAAGTCCACAGTAATTTACCTTGCATTTACTAGGTTCTACAAAGGTTCCATTTACGCTATCACATGTTCACCATGCACATGTGCTCCCCTAAAAACGATATCCACTGCCTTTCTCAGCCTATTCCTTCAGGGCTTTGGTTCTGTCACAACTGTTTTTCCCTCCCACCCCCCCTTTTTTCTGGATGGAACCTTTGTCTTGCTCTGTTATAAATAAAAAGGAGATTCATTATTTCAGAGGGTGACACCTAACAGTGTACAATGCCATCAGTATGGCCCTCTATGGCTACTAGAGAAGGAGCTTTAGATGTAACAACTCTATATGTATGGTTTAGTAAAAAAAAAAAACAGCAACAACCTGTAATAGGCTGCTGACACTTATAATTGCTACATATAAAAGTTCCAAAGGTACACATGAAAAGCAATTCATATATACATAGGTTCACAGTGAAAAAGACTTTGTACTCTTACTTACTCTAACTTTTCATTTCCTTAGTATGCATAAGGACTTTATATTGTTCTAGTGACATTTATTTCTATATATATATAGTTTTTATATCGAATATTACCTTGACAGAATCCGAGTGGCTCTGTAACATAGTTTTCCTGTCCTAGCTTCAAATAAACCATGGTGGCAGGGAAGTGCAACCCTTGGCTGCACTTTACCCCACAGTAAGGCTTAGCCCTTGGAGACAGGTCCGGAAAAATATCCATTCCAGGGTGTGGACCCCCGGTCCCACCTGATCTGTACTCCACCCAGGAGGGCCCCCCTCCTGGTTCCCCTTAGTTCCCAGTGACTAGGGGATATGGGCCTCACCCTACTGGAGACTGATCAGGACCTCTGTCCAGGATGGCTACCCCCGGTACCACCCGATCTTGTCTCCCCCCAGGAGAGCTCCTCTCCTGGTCCCCCAACCCCTAGAGTAGTGCGCTTCCCTGCCACCCAAAATTTTGCCCATTACTCTCTTGTTGTGTCTTTTATTTATATTATCGCTGCCAAACCAACTCTCTACTGAAAAAGGGTTCATTAAGTAGAAAATAAAATAATTTTTGTATTTATGTTTTTTTGTATCTGTGTGTTTGCAGAAGTGTCAATTTGATAATGAGGTGAGAAATACAACCTGTATATACCAATAATGTTTTAAAAATATGTATTTATCTTAAAACCATCAAAAATCAAGCAGTATGTTGTATTACGCTTTGAAACCACAGTGGAACCTGGTTAATACAGACACCAAAGGGACACACAGAAGTGTCTGCATTATATAAAGAAACGTAACACTTGGTCAACTGGTCAATTGTCTCACACTATAATTGTGCTCTTGTTGTAAACAGAATAGCACAACATTATCTATTTTAAGAGCGCCTGTCTGTAAAAATCAGACAAAATCAAAATTCCGCGGCAAGGGTGGAAAATTCGATTTCTTTCATATTTTAATGTTAGATAGGTTAGGGTATAACTAAAATCACTGGATACTTTTTTTGGCAAAATATCCTTTTATTTCAAAGAAAAATGCAAATAACGAACTTCCGTTAAAATCGCCATTTGAAGCAGTAAATTATGACATCAATTTGAGGCGTTCGCGTGCAAAAACAAATGCCTCTGTCGTCTTTTAAACACTCAATTTTACTTTTGCAATCTCTCAAGAGCTTCAAAACTGATTTTGGTAGAAACTGCGTTGTTCATTGTGTTTGAAATAATTTAATTTTGAAAGTATACATTTCTCATCAGTAAAAGTACTTCGTGAATTAAATTATTTTTCACCATGTGCTAAACCTTCAAATCGATTCAGCTTCTGGCTGTTGAATTAAGAAAAGATGTTCTCAGGATTGCTGCAAAAATTTCTTTGGGCAAATGATTGAGAGCAACGCGAGAGCTTTTCAAAGTTCGTTAAAATGCAGGTTGTTTGACCCTTCTTGGCAACATTCCATTCGCGAGTCACGCACATACTTTGATGTGTTTCGACCCATATGAGATCGAAAACGTCAAACAGAAAAACAGTTCGAAATGCTCTTACCTCATCTGCTGTAGAGGACAGGTCCAGAGGCCATTTCCGAGTGATTCTCTTGCCGTTCAACGTATTTTGGTCCTGTTGATGCCATCCAGTGAACACCGCCAACTGGGTCAGTGTATTGTAAACGGTCGAACAGCTCAACAACAACCTTTCTTCCAAAACGTTCGACATCTTTCTACACTGTGACATCTTACTCAACGGTTCAGTTGATTTAATACGAGTGTTGCTCAGTTTTCAGTGCACAAAAGCATTATCAGATTTGACTGCTAAATTGGGACCAAACGTGGATGGCGCGCGTGCGTATTTGGTTTGTCACGCAATGCGTATCAAAGACATTTTAGGGGGTATTGGAAGGGCAAAACCTTTGAGGTGAAGTAAAATAACATACAGTGTTAATTGCAGGGATTATTCGTGGTTTTAATGGCGTTGTGTGTCTTTCTTACCTATTACCAGTGTTGTTACAACCATTAAAAATTGTATTTGCTACCCTAGCCTAGTAGTCTGAAACGCAATTCCAACCGTTGTACAAGCTTACAGACATGGTTACAGGTGAGTGGTGCAACAGAAGTGGCGCTATTATTAACTAGACCCAACTTTAATACGGGGAAACCTATAACTACAAGAGGCTCCCTTTTTTTAATTGACGAGCGGGTATTCTACCTATGATCATTGGTGTCAGTCTGCTGGTTCGCAGCTGGCACAGGACCGGTACAAGGCACAGTTATATCAGGAGTGATAGTCAGCTCGCTGTTAAAGGGTTGGATGGAGTTTTGGACAGGAAGGGTTCTCTCTTCATAACAAATGGGTGCAATCGAAGTTTTTAACTGTGCTCTCTTGTCAGCTGTTTGACTTAGTCTACATTAGTGTGTCCTGACTAATGAGTGGGGCTTCTAACAGCACGCCAGTGCTGTTTGAAGACTGTGAAATATGGCACGTAACCATGGAAACAAAAAATGAGGTTCTGTTCCTGAATTTCTGTTTACGAATCTTACTGAGACAGGTTCCCAGAGATCTCTCACAGCAGCCAGCATACTTATCATAATGGATATGAGGATATCATAACAGAAATACGTCAAGCATCTTGCCCTTAAAGGTCTGTTACCTCTTTCACGTTCTACATACACCTTAATGAGGACGAAGAGAAGAGTGAGGCTTCCATCGATAACCTGGCTAATATTCGGATAGACCACAAGCGAATATATAACTCACCTGATCCAACTTTTACAAGCGAACCAGTCCCGCGTAAGATAATTTCAGATCCCTTTTTCCCCAGTCCTCTTTCACTTTTTGGCCACTCTTCTTTTCCTTACTGTGACCCGGGACCTGGCCCCTTGTGCTGCAGCTTCTGCTAGACACTATTCCAAGTTTTGCACGATGGCTGGGACATATCGTCATTGTATTCAAGAGTTCGTTGTAAAAACTGACTTGTAACTTGTGGTATAAGGCCCGCACCAAGGCTGAAATAAATGCTGCGAGCAAATTGGCCTAGTCAAAGCCTCCCCCCCCCTTCAAAATACACACTCATGCACATAGATACTAACTCTGTTCACAATGCCACAGTTTGTGTCGATTTCGTCAAACACGACACCTTTTTGGGGACATCCTTCGTTGACAATTTGCCAAAAAGCTGCTTCCTCTTTGCTTTTTCGCCGACAAAGTTGTTGGCAACATCCACCAGATTTATAGCATCAGTTTTAAAAAAGACCCTTAAAGTTACAAGGTCTGTTAAAATTGAAACATTTCGACAGCCAAGCTACGAATCTCGGATCTGTTTTACCTAACTCTCGTAAACGTTTACGTAACTTTTATCACTCGATTGGTGAGATAAAAATAGTTTTGTTCCTTAGACTTGTTTTAAAACAACATGATGAGCTTAAAGCTTGCAGCAAATACACAGCAGTCGCTTAGGTATTAAAGGCATTAAGGTCCTTCACAGTAAAGCTATACTGCCAGGGTCAAGGTGATATGGGTGAAGAAAGACATTGGTAAGGAACCTGGGCGACTGAAATGTGCGGTGGGCTAGTAGATTTTTGAAGCCCACTTGCCCGGTGGCTAGTGACTCAACAGATGTCAAACCCTGTTAAAGGTTGTAAAATAATAAAAGGAACTTTTAGCATCAGCATTTAAGACTATTCGTTGCACATTAATTCGTTTTAATTATATATTTTTTGGCTCATTTATTGTAATGTTTTTTCATCTTCCAAAACTTCTGGGGACTCGAGCCCCCTCCCCCTTCTACGGGCCTGGTATTCTTGGTGCATGAAAGTAAGGGAACAATTGTTTTCAAGCTTTTGATTCGTCTGGTGTTGTAACCACAAACTCCGACAGCAAGAAAATGGAACCAACAACAACCGTCTTCAGTGTGTAACGAAGCAATTCATGTATGTAAATATGTATGATTTGTTGAAAAAAAAAAGGTCCGAGGTCCCCCCTCTAAGCCAAAACAATAAGCACAAACTAGTTAGTCACATCGCAATTTCCCTGATAAAAATGATTTTAATGTTCTGGACGCGACGTTTTGAAGAGGTTTTTAACTTAAGCTAGTACACGTACCCTTTTTGGCTAATTTTCGTGTTCAAACATTGTTATTTGCATGCCTACAACTCACACCGAGGGGTGACTACTTTTTCTGCATTCTGGCACGGGAGGCTGAGGTGCCTAAATGTAGCACTAATTTTGTTTCGTATTTTTGTTCCATTACTAGTTCCTCCCATTTCTCGAACCCTGAGCCGTTTAAAAAGAATCAGAGCAGATTATGCCCTTCCCCTACCCTCTAGTAAAATGTCCATTCCGATGATTTGCAGTGCGTGACGCGGCTCTAGATAGAACTGTGGCCACGTTAGTGGCGACATGTGGTGACAAAAACCTTTTTGTGTATTGCCAACTAAGCAACACTGACCAGCAACTGAACCGTTGAGTAAGAGGTCACAGTGTAGAAAGATGTCGAACGTTTTGGAAGAAAGGTTGTTGAGCTGTTCGACCGTTTACAATACACTGACCCAGTTGGCGGTGTTCATTGGATGGCATCAACAGGACCAAAATACGTCGAACGGCAAGAGAATCACTCGGAAATGGCCTCTGGTCCTGTCCTCTACAGCAAATGAGGTAAGAGCATTTCGAACTGTTTTTCTGTTTGACGTTTTCGATCTCATATGGGTCGAAACACATTAAAATATGTGCGTGACTTGCGAATGGAATGTTGCCAAGAAGGGTCAAACAACCTGCATTTTAACGAACTTTGAAAAGCTCTCGCGTCGCTCTCAATCATTTGCCCAAAGAAATTTTTGCAGCAATCCTGAGAACATCTTTTCTTAATTCAACAGCCAGAAGCTGAATCGATTTGAAGGTTTAGCACATGGTGAAAAATAATTTAATTCACGAAGTACTTTTCCTGATGAGAAATGTATACTTTCAAAATTAAATTATTTCAAACACAAAGAACAACGCAGTTTCTACCAAAATCAGTTTTGAAGCTCTTGAGAGGTTGCAAAAGTAAAATTGAGTGTTTAAAAGACGACAGAGGCATTTGTTTTTGCACGCGAACGCCTCAAATTGATGTCATAATTTACTGCTTCAAATGGCGATTTTAACGGAAGTTCGTTATTTGCATTTTTCTTTGAAATAAAAGGATATTTTGCCAAAAAAAAGTATCCAGTGATTTTAGTTATACCCTAACCTATCTAACATTAAAATATGAAAGAAATCGAATTTTCCACCCTTGCCGCGTTATGTTTGATTTTTACAGACAAGCGCTCTTAAATAGTTGGTAACTCAGCAACTTTTCTTTGCGCAGACAATTTCACGCAGTTCAGGCACTGGAGTGAAAATATACAAATGAGTGGGATGATATTTTTATCAATCCACCTTGGGATCTAGGAAGGAAGGTGGATGTACAATAACAGCAAGAATAGCGATTGTTAGCTGTAACACTCCTTCATTTGATGGTATGTAAGTCATGTGGAGGAGAAGTAGCGAAACCACAATTTGAGGAAAATGTCGGCTGCAATGGCGGTAAAATCCGACAAAGTTCAAGGCACTGATGGAGGTGTGCGTGGTGGGATGCAGGATGAGCCCTTTTTTACTTGTGGGATGTGGGATAAAAGCAAACTCACGTCATCATAATGGACTTCTCGAAGGCCTTCGAGAAAGTTCCTCACAACTGGCTATTGTTGTAATGTATAGTAAGTTTTGTGGGCATCAGAAACAATACCTTAGACTGGATTAAGAAGTTGTTGTATAACAGACAGCAACGTGTGGCTGTAGACGGAGAAAGTTCAGCCCCTGGCCCAGTTCTCTCGGGCGTCGCACAGGGAGCAGTCAGCGACGTTGTGCTTTTTCCCATTTATGTCAATGGACTTGGGTATAATTTGTAATTCTATATAGGTGTACAGAAATGTTACTGTTTTTTTTTTGGTAATAAGTACTTGTAATGAAACATATTTCGTTTTCAATATAATAATTTTGTGGTTTGGACTTGGGTAAACAAGTAGTAAACTGGAGATTCATTTGTATCATTATTTCAGCCCATTTTTCTATCAATGTTCATCATTTTACTATAGAATTACTACGGAAATTGCACCAGTGCTGCAGAAGATTTACACCAGATCTATTCAAACGGACATCATACCCAGTGACTGGAAGAAGGCCCTCATCTGTCCAGTGTTCAAAAAGGGTGACAAAGATGGAGCTGACAACTAGAGACCAATGTCGCTCAGTTGCATTTGCAGCAAGATCTTAGAAAACATCATAACAAGGTGTGTTATGTCCCACTTAGAAGCAAATAACATACTTTATGCACTACAGCATGGTTTTTGCAAGAACAGGCCCTGTCAGTCACAGCTGCTTGAATTCATCATGGACCTTATTGACACCCCGGCAAACACTAAGGAAACTGACGTCATCATAGTCGACTTCTCCAAGGCCTTCGACAAAGTCCCTCACAGCTGGCTATTGTTGAAACTTAAATTTTATGGGCATCAGAAACAATACCTCAGACTGGATTAAGAACTTCTTGTATAGCAGGCAGCGATGTGTCGCCATAGATGGAGAAAGTTCAGCCCATGCGCCAGTTCTCTCGGGCGTCCTGCAGGGATCAGTCATCGGCCTTGTGCTCTTTCCCATTGATCTCAATAGACTTGCATATAATTTTTTAATTCTATATAGGTGTAGAGAAACGTTATTGTTTTTTTCTTTTTATAATTGTAATGAAACACATATTTCCTTTTCAATCTAATGATTTTGTGAGTTGGACTTGGGTAAATCACTAGTAAACTGCAGATTAATTTGTATCATTATTTCAGTCCATTTTTCTATCAATGATCATCATGTTACTATAGAATTACTACGGAAATTGCACCAGTGCTGCAGGAGATTTACACCAGATCTATTCAAACCGACATCATAGCCAACAACTGGAAGAAGTTCCGTATCCATCCAATCGTCAAAAAGGGTGACAAAGAAAGAGCTGACAACTACAGACCAATGTCGCTGACTTGCATTTGCAGCAAGATCTTAGAACACATCATAACAAGGTGTGTTATGTCCCAGTTAGAAACCAATAACATCCTTCATGCACTACAGCATGGTTTTCGCAAGAACAGGTCCTGTGAGTCACAGCTCCTTGAATTCATCCTTGAATTCATCACAGACCTTAGACACCCCGGCAAACACTAAGCAAACTCACGTCATCATAATGGACTTCTCCAAGGCCTTCGACGAAGTCCCTCACAACTGGCTAGTGTTGAAATTTAACTTTTCTGGGAATGAGAAACAATACCTTAGACTGGATTAAGAACTTCTTGTATAACAGGCAGCAATGTGTTGCCATAGATAGAGAAAGTTCCGCCCCCGCCCCCCGCCCCGCCCCCGCCCCAGTTCTCTCGGGCATTTGACAGGGATCAGTCATCGGCGTTGTGCTCTTTCTCATTTATGCCAATAGACTTACATATCATTTTTAATTCTGTATAGGTGTACAGAAATGTTACTGTGTCTTACTTTTTAATAATTAATTGTAATGAAACACATGTGTTTTTCAATGGAATAAGTTTGTGAGTTGGAGTTGGGTAAATAACTAGTAAACTGGAGATTCATTTGTATCATTATTTCAGTCTACTTTTCTATCAATGTTGATCATGTTACTATAGAATTACTACGGAAATTGCACTAGTGCTGCAGAAGATTTACACCAGATCTATTGAAGCCCACATTATACCCAGCGACTGGAAGAAGGTCCGTATCTGTCCAATCTTCAAAAAGGGTTACAAAGATAGACGTGAGAACCACAGACTAGTGTCACTGACTTGCAGATCTTAGAACACATCATAACAAGGTGCATTATGTGCCACTTAGAAACAAATAACATCCTTTATCCACTACAGCATGGTTTTGGCAAGAACAGGTGCTGTGAGTCACAGCTCTTTGAATTCATCACGGACCTTACTGACACCCTGGCAAACACTAAGCAAACTCGCCTCATCATAATGGAGTTCTCCAAGGCCTTGTACAAAGTCTTTCACAACTGGCTATTGTTGAAACGTAAGTGTTATGGGCATCAGTTGTTAAGTTATCCGCAAACTGCTAACAGGAGTCACCAGATAACTCGATTCAACTTCTTTTTTCTAGCAAAAGGCACTCTAACAAGATTGCACAAGATACTATATACGTGACTCTCAATCAATATGTTATTGTCAATTGTTCATGCGGTATCTAATCTCTAGCGATCACGTGTAACTGTAACATAACACAACTTCTCCCTTTTTTGAGCGAGCGATCATAAAGCAGATTCTCTCCCTACTTCAAACTTAAATCAGAAATAAAAAATCAAAATTTAAATCAACTGTCTTTCAACGCTTGCCTTAAGTGTTCCTAAATCAAAGTTCAAATCAGATTTCTTTTTTTTTTTTCAATGCTCCGTACGCTCTTAACGGATAAAGTCTTTCAACCACGCGGGTGGTTTGGTCACACGTCGCGGGTGGGTTGAAGTGTGATCAGGGATGGTCTTGTGATCAGGGATGGCCTTGTGTTGCACACCGTCAGGACCTGCACTGGGTGTTTCTGCTTGCTGGACTGTCTTCTCTGTTGTTCGTTGTATCTCCCTGGACCTGAGCTGTAGGGTATCCAGCAGTGGGCTGGCATGTCCCTGAGGCTGTTCCACTGGAGCACTGGGGTTGTCCATTGTTTCCTTGGTTTTCCTCATGTGGAATCTGTTTCGGCGGTATGTGTCGCCTTTAGCAGTCTCAACAGTGTACGATCTTTCATCAAGTCGCTCTTTGACCATTGCTTTCTCCCAGGTCTTCTTTCCAGCTACAAAGGGTTTCATCCTCACTACGTCCCCATTAGCTAGTGGTTCTAGCTCCTTGGCAGACTTGTTGTAGTGTTTTGCTTGCTTTTCTTGGCGCTTCTTGAGGGCAGTTATTTCCGTGTCAGGTACCACTGAACGCGGTTTTAGCAGCTCTCTTGTGGTTGGGAGAAGGGTCTTCGCTCGCCTATTCATCAACCGCTGAGCGGGGCTTGACTCCATCCCCTGTGTTGGAGTATTTCGGTGATCCAGGATTGCCAAGTATGGATCCGTTCCTGCATCTGTTCCTGCATCTGTGGTCTTGCGTAGAAGTCGTTCCGCGGTCTTTACTGCTGACTCCACTTTCCCGTTTCCTTTGCTGTTGTAAGGACTTGTGGGTGTGTGTTCAAACTCGTACGCTGCTGCAAAGTTGGCAAATTCATGTGACTTAAACTGGGGGCCATTATCTGTAACCACCTGGTCTGGGATGCCGTAACGTGCGAAGTGGTCTTTAAGCTTGGCGATTACGGTGGTCGCTTTTGCATCTGTGGGAAGTTTGTCGATTTCCCAAAAGTTGCTGTAGTAATCCACGGTTGTTAGGTACTCCTTGCCATTCAGCTCAAAGATATCAACTCCGATCTTCTCCCAAGGTCGTGAGGGGACATCGTGTGAGGCTAGCGGTTCTTTCTGCGGGCTTGTCTCAAACTTTCGGCATGTTTCGCAGGTTTCTATCATCTGCTTGATTTCGGCTGAGAATCCAGGCCAGAATACAGATTCTCTTGCTCTGCGCAGACAGGCGTCGATCCCCATGTGGGAGGAGTGTAGCTTCGACTTGATCATCGGACGCAGGCTTTGAGGTACAACCACTCGTTGGCCACGGAAGATGAGTCCATCTTGAATTGTGAGCTCATCTCGGATGCTGAAAAACGGATGCACTTGCGGGGCTACCTTACTCTTGTCTTCAGGCCAACCATGTGTGATGACACACTTGAGTTCTTCGAGAGACGGGTCATTTCTTGTTTCTCTCCTGATCTCTTCTAGCCTCTCCTCGGCTATGGGCAGATAGCTCGCCATGTTGATGTACTCAAACTCGCGATCTTGAGGGTTACCTTCTGTGGGAAGGTATGCCCTAGACAGTGTGTCAGCAAGGTGCATGTTCTTTCCACGCTCATAGGTTACTTCAAAGGTGTATTTCTGGAGTCGCATCATCATTCCTTGAAGTCTTCTAGGGGCTACTGCGAGGGGCTTTGCCAGTATGGACTCCAATGGCTTGTGGTCGCTGGACATCCTTACGTGGCGGCCAAACCTGTACTGGTTGAACTTCTCCAGCGCGAACACAATTGCGAGCATCTCCTTCTCGATTTGCGCGTACCTCTGCTCTGTATCAGTGAGGGAGCGGCTTGCGTAGGCGATTGGTCTACCATCCTGTAGTAGAGCAGCACCGAGGCCCTTCTGACTTGCATCACATTGAATACTTAAGGGTCGGTCAGGCTGATAATAGCTTAGAACTGGGGCCTGCGATACTAATCGCTAACTGCCTTGAAGGCTTTGTCTTGCTCTTCGCTCCACGTCCACTCTGCATCTTTCCTGGTTAGCCTTCTGAGAGGTTCCATAACGTCAGCCAGTTGTGGCAGAAATTTGGAGAGATGATTGACGAATCCATTTAGCCTTTGGACTCCCTCAGTGTCTGTTGGGGGTCATTTCTTGTACTGCGCGGGCTTTGTCGGGATCGATCTTGAGGCCATTGTTAGTGAAGAGGTTACCCATGAAGGCTACTTCTTGTCGTCTCAATTTGAGCTTGTCTTTGTTTAGTGCTATCCCCCTCTCTCGACATCTTTGCAGGAGTGCTTTTAGATGTCTGTCATGGTCCTCAGTCGCTTCTTTCAGGTCTTTACCTACACCATATACCAGGATGTCGTCAGTAATGTCGAGTATTCCCTCGAGCCCTTCCAAGGCTTGGTTCACCCGTTTCTGAAATATTTCGGAAGATACAGAGAGACCAAAGGGGAGTCGCAGCCACCGATACCTGAGAGTGAGAATGTCGTGAGAAGACTGGACTTTTCGTCGAGGGCACAGTGCCAGTAGCCTGCCTTGAGGTCTACCGTTGAAAATACTTTGGCTTGTGCTAGTTCGGGTAGCACATCATCTAAGATTGGTAGCTGATAGGTTTCTCTTTTCAGCACTGCATTAAGGTGCTTCGGGTCAATGCATATTTGTAGGGCTCCTGACTTCTTGGTAGCGATGGCTAGGCTGCTGACCCACGGAGTTGGTTCCTCTACTTGGGCCAACACTCCTAACTTGACATACTTGTCTAGCTCTTCTTTGAGCTTTGCTTTAAGAGCAGTGGGGACCCTTCGTGGCGGAATTATCACAGGGCTTGCATTGTCCTCAGTTTCGAGATGTACGGTTCCCGGCAATGTTCCTACTTCTCGCTCGAAGATATCTGCGTATTCTTGAACAATCTTCTCGGTAGATGTTAATTGGTGGGCTTCTGGTTGAGATGGTCTGGTAGGAGGAGCTGTTATGAAATTCGAGTTGTTTATGTTGATCAATTTCATTTGTTGGGCCGCACGTGCTCCGATAAGTGGGGTAAATGATTCATGAACGACGACGAACTCGATCGAATACCTCTTTTGGTTCTTCGGATTACGCACGGTCACGCGTGTTGAGCCAACTGGGGTGACGTTTGTTCCATTCCACATGTGCAGTGACTTCTTTGACGGCTTGATCGCACAGTTCCCGACATATTTGAGTGGTAAAATGTTCACTGACGCTCCGCAGTCGACTTGAAATGATAGTGGGCTGCCGTTTATCATCATCTCTGCATAAATTTCCTTTGGGTATTCGTTGTCTGAAACTTGAGATACGTATTCTTCTTCGAGGCAGATGCTAGTGATAAATTCTACATCGCTGTCGGTATCTGTTTCGTCTTCCACGACCTGGTTTATTCTCCGATCCTTTTTGCAGACACTTGCGAAATGATTCCTGCCGTTGCATTTCTGGCACTGCTTTCCCCACGCGGGACATTTCTTCTTGTTCATCTCATGTTTGTTTCCACAAAAGTGACACGTTTTCGTGACGCGCGTTGGTGGTGGATCATCTCGAGACTTCTCATTCCGATCATTCCTCTGTTTCCGATCACTCCGCCAAGGCCTTCCTTTGCCACGTGTCGGATCTTCAACTTTATTTACTGCTTCTAAATTACTTCCAGAGGCAATTTCTTTCATTTGCGAGCTTGTGGCTTCGTTGCTACGGCAAATGTCAATGCATTTGTCTAATGTGAGCTTGCGTTCCTGAAGCAACTTATGTCTCGTGTGTTTACTTTGTACGCCAAACACAATCCTATCTCTGACTAATGAGTCATGCAGGGATCCAAAATTACAGGTTTTGGCGAGATTTCTTAGGGCTGAAACGAAAGCATCGATTCCCTCTGAGGGTTCTTGGTTTCTACTGTTAAACCTGTATCGTTCAAATGTCTCGTTTATCTGTCCAACCGTGTATTCTTCAAATTTCTCAATCACTTTGTCGAGCTTCTTACGATCGCTTTCATCATCAAACGAGAACCCATTGAACGTTTTCAGTGCCTCAGAATCGATACAATGTAAGAATAGAGCTACTTTATATTCTTCTGTCTGCTTTTCCAGACCAGTAATTACCGCATAATTGGTCCATACCTGATGGAAGTGTTTCCAATTGGCTGCTAGGTCGTCACTAAAGCTTAAGGGTGCGGGCGGTTGAATGGAGGACGATTGCATAATGACTTGCGCTTGCTGAGGCGCTGGTGCTAGTGTGGGCGGATCAGGCATCGTTGGACGTCTTGACTGTCTTTACTGTCTTCTAATTTACCCTGACACCGCTGCCACCATGTTAAGTTATCCGCAAACTGCTAACAGGAGTCACCAGATAACTCGATTCAACTTCTTTTTTCTAGCAAAAGGCACTCTAACAAGATTGCACAAGATACTATATACGTGACTCTCAATCGATATGTTATTGTCAATTGTTCATGCGGTATCTAATCTCTAGCGATCACGTGTAACTGTAACATAACACAACAATGGCTTAGACTGGATTAAGAACTTCTTATCTAACGGGCAGCAATGTGTGGCCGTACGTAGAGAAAGTTCAGCGCCTGTCCTAGCCTGTTCCAGGCGTTCAGATGGTGGAGCGCGAGCGAAAAATAAAGCGAGCGAAACAGCGGGAAAAAAACGAGGGGAGACTGGGGGAGAGGACAAGGGAACGCCTGTGAAATTTTCTCAAAGGAAGCCGTTCCGGTATACCAGAATCTGGTATACCCTCTGATTGGCCAAATTTGACACCTCCTGTCAACACCAGAGGGTTGTTGACGCAGACAAGAAATGCGATATGGCGTGCCCGTGCGAAGGTCATCCTCCATCGAGTCACGCACGGATAAATATCTGTCTACGGCAAATGTGGAAATATGCAAATGGAATAAAAAGATTGTCTTCAAAACGTGTTTCTGGGAAGAGGGCTCATCGCCATTCTTCCAACAGGATTGGAAATAGCTTGATCTTTCAACTATTTCCAAGGTTAATCAACGCATTGCAAAGAAACGCTGTTTCTAAGATAATTGTGGTCACTCCGCTTGTCGTAATCATGAAAGACCAAGTAGAACAGCTTCAAGGCATCGGAATTAGAGCGCTGGCTATCGAAGTAGACGAAGAAGAAGCAGGAGAAATGGATCGGCTAGATTATTTATGAAAGTCATGAAAGCCTGCTGTCGAAGGAGTAGAGGAAAGAACAACAACAAACATATCGTAGCCATCGCAATCAATGAAGACGACGAAGTTCATTCCGTCACAGAGTGAAAAGCTTTCTATTCATCAATTTGATAAACCGATGTGTATTTAAAGTCGTCTGTGATTCTCGTTACCTTTGTTGGTCCAGTAGTGGAGATGACATTTGCGTTTCCGTATCGCATAAAATTTTGCAATGTCCATTCGGCATGTCAGATTTCTTAAAGCATCACCAGTACTTTTCCCAACGCTTCAAACTCGGGAGAAACCTATTTCGGTGAGCATAACTACATAACTTTCTTGTTTACTTTGACCTGACCTTGGGTTCATGTTTGTCTGCCGCTGTCGGCGGTCTAAAGTGGGTGGCATGGGCTTTTTAAAATTAATTTCACAGGCGTTCCCTCTTCCTCTCCCCCAGTCTCCCCTCGTTTTATTTCCCGCTCTTTCGCTCGCTTTAGTTTTCGCTCGCGCTCCACTATCTGAACGCCTGGAACAGGCTACGCCTGTCCCAGTTATCTCGGGCATCCCACAGGGATCAGTCATCGGCGTTGTGGTTCTTTTCATTTATGTCAATAAACTTGCATGTAATTTGTAATTGTACATAGGTGTACAGAAATGTTGCTGTTTTTTTGTTTGTAGTGATTAATTGTAATGAAAGACACTTCCTGTTCAACATAGTAATTTTGTGAGTTGTACTTGGGTAAATAAGTAACTGTAATAACATACATATTTTTGATATATATTTTTTCGGCTGCAGTGGATGAGGTAAGGAAAGACTGGGTAAGAGGTAGATTCAAGATGCACCAATGAGGTAGGTGATTGACTACAATGTAAAAGGCTTTCTCTTTAGATGCACTTTGATAGTGTCTGTTCGTGTTGATACTTTTGGTAGGATGTCAACTGTATGAAGATCATGAGTGGGAACATTCACTATGTTGCTATGAATTGTGAATTCTTTTCCTTTGGGTGCCTCATGTATCGTTTGAAAGATCAATCTAGGAGATAGAAGTCTCTACGCCAGCTCTGATAAGTCTAGATGGTTAGTTTTAGAAGGAGAACTCATTTTATTTTGGACTGCAGATGGAGGAATGTTATTCTGTTTAAGGTGATGGGAACAAGTACCACAAACTCACTCTAATGCAGAACATTCATGACTTAGTGGTAAGCATTTTGAAACAGCTTCATTGGCAAGTTTCATTAAAGTTTCACTTGTGACAATACTGTTTGTACCATAATTGATCACAGCATATAGGCCTACTCTGGGACCTTAACTCGCCGCGAGATTATGCGAGACAATGCGAGTTAAGGCGAGTTAAGGAAAAATCAAGCTTGCCTATCAGTTGTGAGTTAAGGCGAGTTAAGGTGAGTTAGGGGAAAATGACCCAACTAATGTCGAGGTGATAAGGGTTAAAACATATAGTAATATGCTTTAGGCAAAAGATGCCTTGCAATCCTTGTATGTCTTGTATATAAAACAAGGCTCCATGTTGTCCAATTACGAAAAAAATAAGCAAAAAATTTCCGATGAGTGCAAAAATTGAGTGAACTCTTATGTAAATTTTGTAACTGAATTTTTTCCTAACTGGACAAGCTTAAGTATGAATATGGAGTCCTGATCTTTACCAATTATAAAGCATTCAGACACCAAACTATCCCATTAGGTGGCTGTATGATAATAATAATCATCATCATCGTCATCATCATCATATAATTAAGTGAATATTAAATATTCACTATAGCTACATAAATAGTTGGCAGACTAATAAATTAGTGAAAAAGGAAACTAATGTTAACCAAGCAATCATAAATAGATAAGTCAATGTAACTGTAGTATAAACACAGGTAAGATGTTTTATTTTGTTTTGTTTTTTAATTCAGTAACACTATGTTTTAATAGACAGGTGAGCATAATCGGTATCAGCATGAACTATTGTCATTGAGTCCAGAACTAAAAAAAAAGTTCTTACAGTCTGTGCCAATGTTTTGCAACAGCTAGTACAAAAAAAACAGGGAAGCTGACGAATTACAACTCAGCTGAGGAGATTTTTATGATACAATCAACTTTACTGAAATGCATTGAAATGTCTTTCTTCTTGAAATTTATCAGACTTATCTTTAAGTCTTCCATTCGACCCATCCTCTGAACTTCACTGATGGTTTCCCTTGGAATCCAGCCCAATTGTTTGTTGTTACTATCAGAAATGAAAACGCCAATTGCATTTTCGTTTCCTCCTGATAAATCCATTGTAACTTCTTGTAAATGCAGTTTGATGCCTTTTTGCAAGGACAGTGGTTCCTGTAATTTGGAAACTGCCTCCTTAAACTTTGAAAGTCCTGTGACAGACACTGATTTCTACAAAAGAAAGGAGGATCAAGTTAACTTGATAGTAATCTCTTCATCATTCTCAGCCTAAGAATAACAGCAAAAAATGACCATATTTTCTGTTCAGGCTTACTGAGAGAGCTATACCTCATCTTCATTTGACTTTAAATTGACAAGAATAGTTTACTCATCACAAAGCATCCCTTACTTTCCATTATCTGCTTTGTCAGCTTTTGTCCTGCATTTGAAAACCCTTACAATCTTCCAGCTTCGCATTTTTACAAAAAATGGCGACCGCCCGTCGCGTTGTGATTGTTTTCTTGTCAAGTACGCCACATTGAAGCGTCCTACATAAAACTTGCCTGCCAGTGGACTGGGATCAATACTCTTTTTCAGTATCCATATATATATATATTGCCCGATGTCCTTATGGAGGCGGACATCAGGGGTTCTTCGCTGCATGCCTTTTATAGCGAGTTAAGTGTTCTACCTAACACATACCTTACAAGGTTAAAAGGCTATAGCTTAGCTTACCTGCATGTGATCCTTTTCGAAACTCCTCAGTTTAACGTTGATCAAATTTTTTGCACGAGTTCTCTTCCTTTTCTTTATAAGTTTTTTCGTCCATCTTGAAAATTACCCATAATACATCTCAAGGACAGATGGGTTGAACGCAAGGGCCCTGGGAAAGACACGAATTACCAGTCTCTACTGGGTAATTTCCAATATGGCGAACGAAGCTGGCGATCAATGCAAACATGCTACCTTTATTAGAAATCCTTTATCCAATGAAGGGCTAAATGTAACGAGTATTTGTAAATCATAGATTGTTTGTCAGGCTAACTACGTTGTAAGCCATACAGGATGCCACGTTGAACCAATGTACAAATCTTCTAGTACCAGGTAACTTTAATCTTATAAGAATTATGAACTGCAAATCATCAGTAAGCTTATATGGCCATGGAGGATTTAAAAGATTCTGACGACATCCCAGGCTTTCATTGTCAGCTGGATTCCTCCTTGAGCTCCATCAGATTATAAGATGATACTATTTCTGCTGCTATTCATTAACATAAAACAGCTTCTATGTATATATTTGCAAAGTTATTGTATTTGCCACTTCAAGCAGTATTTGCTGTAAATCATTTATCATGCTTTTGTATTTCTTTGTTTTGCTTAGACCCTCACCAAAGAAAAAGTATGGGTTTGATATGGCAAATAATGGCCCATATCTGGCCCATACATGGAACAGATATGGGAAGGTTAGACCATTATATGGAACTGATATGGGGCCCAGTTTTGTAACATTTCAAGGTATGGGAAGAGTATGGGATTTTTAGCCAAAGGGAAGCTTTGTATGGTTTTGCTATGGGAATGGGTTACCCATAGGAATCCCATATCACCAGGCAATCTATGTTCACTTTCCTTCAGTATGGAAGTGATATGGGATAATCATGCTGTATGGAAAAACTATGAGAATATGTTACCCATACTTATTCCATATCAGCTGTTATTGTATTCTTGTTTTTTCTCTCTATGGCAGTGATATGGGATTATCATGTTGCACAGCAAAACTATGGGCATCAAGTTCCCATACTTAATCCATATCGGCTTGTTTTTTTCCTCTGTATGGCAGTGATATGGGTTCATCATGTTGCATGGGAAAACTTTGGGAATAAGGTGCCCATAGGTATTTTGTAGCAATTGCAAATACCGGTAAAGTTGATTCTATATCTGTTTGAAGTATATGGAATTTCTATGTGGGAATTTTTGAGTAATAAAAGTAAAAAAAAAAAAACAGACACTGACTACTGATAAGATATAAGACATGTGAGAAGCATTTTTAATATTTTCATTTCCTTAAATTACCTGTACAAGGACAATAACTCTCTCTAAAATATAAATACCTTAGGGTCATAAATATTAGCAATGAACCAACCATCTACTGGTAGTCATTCAGTCCTTTTCCAAATGATTTGGAAAATGAGCTACATAATGCACCTCACTGTCTGAAAATTCCATGTAAACACAGACATCTATAATGTCTTCAAGAGGGACAACTACAAAAAAGTGCCTGTTTGGACGACGTAGGGCAATAATGTGACTAACTGGTCTCCCAAGCACTTCATGCTCTTTGCAAAGATCTTGATCAGCTATTGACAGTGGCTGAACTATAGCACCACAGGAGACTCTGGTGCCAACAGCTGCTTTAAAGAATACCTCAATTTGGCCATAACTGATAGAAGAGCTTCCATTCAAACTGTATGCCACTGTAAATGTGTTTCTTCTTGAGACCCTTTTGTACAGTTTGGAATGGAAGACGGCATTTCCCACTTGAAGTCTAGTAAAGTAATTGACAGCAGATAAAGATTCTAGGCCGAGGAACGCTTGAAGATCATCTTCAAACAGTTCAGCCATGCTGCTACCACAGTGACTCTTCAATGCTCCAATTGCGTAAAAATCATCTTTCAGGTGAGTACTGTTGGTCCTTTAAGAAAAGGAACAGATGGATATAAGAATTTGCAATACTGAACCACACAGTCAGGTTAATTGACAACAAGGTTGTGACCCTATAGTAAGTTTTCTATGATCAAAATTATGCACCTTGTAAAACAAGTCATGGCCAATGCCCTGTATGAGGCACACATGATGGTACTGTAGTTGTAAATTCAGTATAGCTTAGTCTGAGGCTTTTTGTATTTCTACCTCAAAGCAGAATTGGGTAACTATTATTCTTTCATTTCACATTGTAAACAGTTAAACAAATAAAGTCAGCCCAAAATAAAGCAGGGATATCACATAACATGTAGCCAGTGAGACAGTGGTAATCAGTAAATAGCCAGTAATGAGATAACCAAACATAAATGCAGCTTTGCAATGAAACACAACGGAACAGATACAGCTGAATTGGCAACATTACCTTTTATGCTGTCCTTGAAGGCGAATAACAATATCCTTTGCACTTCCTGGAGGCATCTCATTGATAAGCTGTGGGAGTTGCTGTTGAGATGTGACTGCAGTCATAATCTTTCAATAAAAATCAAACAAACAATTGATTATCAAAAATGACTAGTGTGACACAAATAAGCTAAAATGGACTCAAATGGTTTTAAACTTGCTTTCCATGCAGCTTGTTTCACACTAGACACTTCAAAAATCAACTCACCTGGCTTGCAATGTTCTGAGTTCCATGGAAGTAATTGCCAATGTCTCCATTCCAGTCCTCAAAGGCAAAAAGTGAACTGCTCCAGAGAGGACCATGATCAATGACAGATTTCTTCAAGTGCAGCAACATATGCTGATTCATCAGAACATACCGCGATCCTACATGTACAAGAACAGAACGTATTTAAAGGTTAGCCTTTACGCTGGTTTTCAATCAATATCAGAGTCCACATGAGTCACTTTTTGCTGACCTTTGTTTAGGTTGGTTTACCTTTTGAAAGGGTGCAATCAATAACCCTTAATGGGTATTATATTCAGAGGGTTTAATCATCAAAGGGATTTCAACATTTCAGATTCAGTGAATTTTCAAGTTTGGTTTTGTAAAATTAACATATTTAATTTATCCCGCAAAATCGTGCGGAATATTGCCTGATACTTAGCCGACAAGGCCGTAAGTCGAGTTGGCTAAAATTAGACAATATTCTGCAAGATTGGGCAGGATAATTGTTTTATTATTCAACAAACTGTCAATGAAACACATATTTTTCACAAAGAAAAACTGTAATTATTCAGCCCTCTACAAGACTTCAGACGAATCTTGAATAACAATAATATGTTATATTTGTAAGTCAAGTACGAGTTCAATTATTATACCAAATTCATTTGAACATGTTTTGGTAGTGGGTTACTAACCGTAATATGCATCAAACATCTCTACAAAATGGATCAAGAGATTGCCAGCCAATTCAAGTTGTTCTGGTGATATCGTTCTTCCTGAGAGTAAGACAATCCCACCAACTAATAAAGCATAGTGTTGAAAATATTCATCTTCCAGGATACCCTTCATACAGGGTAAAGAGTAGAAAAACAGCCAATTCCGGTACTCTGTTGCTGCAAAATGACCACAAAGAGGTATTTCAATTGAAGGCTTCTAAAAAAAGAAAATACTAGCTAAAAATTAAAAAAAGGACTTGTAACAAATTAAGACTTTTCACTAACAATGTTAGTATTAGAAATACATAAAGTATTCAAATTAAAGAAACCTTGAAAAACAATTCAATTAGCTTCAATATTTGTAGCAAGAATGTCTGTACATAGACTATAGTTGACTATCACCATATGAATGCATAATATACAGGGAACAGCTGTAAAAACACAGAACGTTTTAAAGATGTAAGGTTCACCTTTCCAAAACTTCACATGATGTTCTATGCTCCTGGGGACTCTGGTGATAACACTGGGGGGTTTTATCTCCAAAAGGCGCTCATCCACTTTCTCTACACTATTCCCACAATACCACCTTTGCCCGCTGTGTTTTGACTGGAACCATAAACCAACAAGTTGCTTCACCACCCCAAGGAATACACAATGCATGGCATCAATACTGATTCCATTCACAACATCAAAACTTGGAAGCTGCAGTAAGGGACTGGGTGACTTGAAGCCAGAGACCTGGAAAACAAATTAAAGCCAATTATATGCAACAGCTCAGCTCACTGTATTTTATAAATAAAGAAAAAGGAACAAAGTGAGTGAACTAGCAAGGGTTTTAATATTAACAAAGAATAGTTGATCGCAATGCAAAACTAACTGCGATTTAAAGAAAAACCAGTACATGTATTAGAAAATTCATTTTGCATACAACCAGAATTCTCAAGTGCTGTGAAATTTTAAGTTCTACATAGACTAATGCCCTGACAGCAACTGTAATAATTTATGTCAACACTTAAACAATTTACCACTTTATTTCTTTCAAGGGCCTCAAATGAGTTGCAGGTGACTCCTTCTGCAGTTCGTAGATTAGCATGTCCTGATGCTGTGTTTCTAAATGGAAATGTCATCACATGACCGTTGTTACCAGTCTTGACTGTTTCACCGTGCTCATCACAATAACAGCAGCTATCATGACCGACATATGTGACTTGCTCCAAGACACCAGCACGGGCAGGAAGATCAAAATGACCAGAGAGAGCCATGACTTGGATTTCACTTTTAATCCATCTGGTAGTATCACTTCAATTCCTGAAAGTTCAAATCAATAGAAACAAATTTAATGCACTTTTCAATAGCATGCAAACTCTGCTTAATCAAAATATCTTGACTTGGAGGGTAGTAAACGCTTTCATTTTTTTCATTTTTGGTGTAATTCTAGACAAGACAAAATCTTTGGTATTAGTAGGGGGCGTCAGCGGCAAGTGGTCTTGCCTCTTGCTACAGCAGTTACAGCCCTGTATAAGCAACTTAAGCTTACACATGTATCTTGCTCAGGAGGGCAACTGAATGTAACATAAATAATTATGTGGTTTGTTAATAGCAAATTAATTGAAATTATAATATTGTGACTTACCATTAATTTCTGTCTCTTGTAAAGTGTCAACAAATGGCTTAAAGAAGGTAGAGAAGAAAGGTTTATCTTCTCCAAACCACAGGCCACCAAATACTCTGAACTTGTTTTTTCTTCTAAAAGGATGAATAAAGTACATACTCATGTGAACATCAACATTTTTTTAGCATCAACATTTCTATGGTTGGGATTCTTCAACTTTTCAAATCATGAGGAAACAATTTGCTCTCAATGAAAAGGAGTCACCTCCCTACAATAAGTACACAAATATATGTAATTGCAAGTTAATTGTATGATGTGGCATGTATGCTCATTTCACTTACCTCACGGATGGAGGGAGCTCATTGATAAGTAGAAACAGTGGCCAAACTCCAAACTGTGATGAATGAAATATTGCTACACCATCAGTATTGAGCTTTACAGAGATGTTGTATGGTTCTGACAGGAAGCCACCTGGTGTAAACTCCTTCTTATAAAGAGTGCCATCATAAACATCTTCAATATTGCGGTCAGCCCTTTTCACTCTTTGAAATCGGTGTGTTAAGCCATCTACAAATTCGGGGTCTGCAAAAAAGTGATATTTATTATCTTCATTGTATGTTGCAAGAATTTTGACTAATGTTTGCACAAAATTAAAGTAAAAAAAATTAAACAATTCAAACAAAATGGAATGCAATCAAACTATTTTCGTTCATAATGCATCTCTCAACACCTAAAAACAAGTAAATCATGGAGGATAAATCATAATCAACATTCAGTACATGGAATAAACAGAAAAACAAAAAAAAAACGAACGTCAAAGTTTGGTTGTACAAATTTTGCCAGTTGACTACATTTGTTGCTTGTTTGGTAATTTAATGTTCGATTGTGATCAACGAAGGCAGGGAGAATTATATATACCTCCAATGCTGAAACATCAAGGTCCTAAATCCATACCGAAGACGTTTGGGAGGGTCTATTATACTCTGGCAGTCTGGCCTATTTTGGGCGTCGGTCTGCAGGCATACTCTTTATCTGGCAGTCTACGGTCAAGAAATTTATGACAGTCTCGGTCTGAGCAGGAAAAAAAATGGCGGTCTGCAGATTGAATGACCCCCTATAATAGGTCCTCCTTTGGCATAACCTACACACAATACAGACTGGGATTGACCAAAAATAATTCCATTGTGCATTTGATTACTGAACCCATGCAGTCCAACCGAATCGTGTTTGATTGCCAAATGTTTGATTAGATACCTTGGGAATCTGTTCTACATTGTTCTGACAACAAACATGTCATTCATTTGAGATTTGATAGGTTACACAACATGTCTTGATTAAAAAAAACCTGACTATGACATACATGAACTTATGCACTGTAGAACAGGGATATCATTTTTAGGTTTGACTTTTTGAAGATAAGGGTAAAGTAGCCTTCAAACACACTCACCTCTAAAAAATGTTTGCAGCTGCCTAACGATAGGAACTTCAATGAAGAATCCATGAGTGTTGGCAAGATTGTTACCACAAATGTGGCAAGTTCCCTTTACTTCAGTTTGTCCATGATTATCCTGAGTACCTTTGCCAGAATACGCCTTGCAGTAAGAACAAAAGAAGTGCTTAACAATATTTCCCTTTGCTTGGCTCACAAAGTCGAAAAGTTTCTTGACTTCTTTCTTGCAGTTATTGGGTCTGGGGTAGTGAGCTTCAATTACTGCAAGCAGGTCATGTGCTGCTTCGCGTGTTAGACTATACTTCATCACAAACGACAATATCAAAACAATGCTCGAAGTGGTTGTGATAGGAGCGCCGGAATAAAGCACGTCATCGTCCTCTGTTTCACATTCTTCTGGAATAGTTTCAGAGTCTGAATCGCAATTCTCGTTATCACTGAAAATGTCCGAAGAAACATCGTCATCTTTGATATAACATGCATACATCAGCTTACTATCATGATCGGTGAAATCTGAAAGCTCGTCCTCACTCGTGTCGTCGCTCTGCCTATTGGCTATCAAATCTCCACAATCTGTGTTCAAAACTTCGTCCTTGTTGTAGAAGAGTTGTTCATTGTTATCACTACAACCTTCGGGTAAACTGACTGCAGTACTCGCTGTAACAACTGGGTCATCGATCAAGACATCATCTTCGAACACAAGGTCGTGATCACGTCTCAAGTTATGCAAAGCAGTTGGCAATCCATGAAAATTACGGAGGTTTCTTTTACCTTCTTTTTGTCTTCTTGCTGCTGGAAATTTATAAGGGTTTGAATGCCGCATATACTCTTTGTAGCGTCCTCTTTTCCTACTCAACTCCACCATTTTAGTTGTTTACTACGATCCCACGTGAGCGCGACCGTGAGCACCTGGGAGCGAGATTACTTTTAGTGCGCGTGCATCTACATTGGAACACGTGGTCACTTTTAACCAATTACAAAGTGACGGAAAAGAACGCGTCCTTTTCGAAATTCTTTGTCAATTTCTTCACATTCCATCGTGATCTTCGTTGTTTTCTCGCGTGTTTAAGTCACTTTTGAAGAAAGGTTCTATGTTTATTTCGGTTTTCAACATCAAAGTTCTTAACAGAAACAATGGCTGGACGCACTTCACGAAAGAGAAATGCCCCAGCTCGTCTAAGAGAAGGTAAGAAGTGAAATTTCTCAGGTTGATTTGTGTGCATGTCTCCTTGTCCAAAAGCTTTTTTTATCTGACTTCACCGTGATCGTAAACCACGATTTTTTTACTGACTTCACCGTGATCGTAAATTTTACAGTGTTAAGTAAATTTCTAAACCTAAGGCATACTGAAAAGTACTTTGACTGAAAAACTCGCATGTACAGTAGTTCTCATGGAAGCATGAATTAATATCTGTTCAGATCAAAATCGATGCTGTTTGCCACTGAGCACAAGTTCTAATGAGACTTAAATGATGCACATCACTGAGTTGATCTGAGTTAAGGACCTATTTCTAAATAGATCGACTTTCTTTGTTTAACAGAGTCTTGGTACCTTGTGAGGTACGAAGATGACTGCAACTTGAGGGTCTTGCATGAAGATGAAGTGCATCACATTTTCCCAGAGGACAATGAAGACGAATTACAAGTGGACGACATTGTAAGCGCCCTTTGGATACCAAATGGCCAGTACTATGATGCAAAGGTGCTTCAGAAAGGAGGTTAGTGAGGGTTTTACACATTTTCAGATGTCATGTGAACAGTATTTCTTTGACATGGCAAGCTTGATTTTGAAGAAGTATCATCACAAATATTCTACTGCATGACCTTACATTACCAAACAATTAAGTCAAGATTGACATTACTTTCGTTGATGGTTATATTTTTGATGATAATGCCTAGACGTGCTACTTTAGGTTTACATGTAGGCCTACAGATGTCACGTTCATAAATGTTTTGCGTGGATGGCATTAGAATGCTTTAAGCCAAAAGCTGTTGTAGTCAAAATGAAAGTCATATCTGAGTTTACAGAAACCTCTTTTATCAAGAGACACATCGTGGTTTTGGTCAGTCGATATTAAGCTGCTGGGGGGGGGGAGAGGCGAGGCATAGGCCAGGCATTTTAACTTAGCTGAGACTCTCTGTTAAAATGCCCAACCCCAGGGCATTTGTGGATGTTCAAAAGAGTCACTAAACTTCAATGAGATTTCCTAAGAAAGTCCATTAAAATGGTCACAAGTCCCCACTACGGGCAAAACAATTGCTGTCAAATCCCCTACCTATGTCCCCAGTGGCTTAACATTGATAGGTGCATTGTTTATACAATTTCTCATAAATTACACAGAACCTGCTTAATGCACTGTATAAGACATCTCTTTCTTTAAGCTTGTTTGGTTTTCTAACCATATAAAGTACTGGTGAAACTAGGAAACAATGTTCCCAGCATGTTTCCTTTATGTAGGTGTACATGTAAATAAGTGGGAAGCAAGAAAAATATTTTGTTGTCTGGGTGGCTAAACAAAGAAGCACAACGTTCTGGGGACAAAGTGTTTTAGAAGCAAATCTTGTGTCCTGGAACCAAAACTGTGTTAATCTTCAACATGTTTGCCATGGGGCTAAATAAATTATTGGGAAACATTTCTTTCTGCAACAGTGTTTGCTAGTTTCGCCATAATAAAATTATTTTGTGTTCTCTACTTACGGTTGCTACTAGCCAAATTTTTTAAGTCAACTTTCTGACGACTCACATTTGAACAGCCCAATCAAAGTGCAATAATTGCACTTTGATTACTCTCCCTGACTTCCTTCATATTTATTGGTCAGTTGAATTAGAAGGCACCAGAAACTCTTCTTTAAAGTGATCAGACTTGGTCAAATGGCCAAATGATACTGCATACAGCACTCCAACATCTTTCTCATCATCTTCCATTATAGCTGACAAGACCGAGCTTATGAGGGAAAGAATGCGCTTGGAGAAGGCACAGAAAAATGACAAACAGCCTGAAGCAGATGCGACAAAGAAGAGGAAGCATCCAGGTGATAACAACACAGAAGTACAGCAAAAGAGTAAAAAATCCCAGAAACAGAAGGACAATAATGAAACTGAACAGAAAACCAAAGAAACAGAAGCAAACAAGAAAAAAATCGATGACGAGAAAGCCAAAGACAAGGAACTGAAAAAAAAGAAGAAGGAAGAAGAGAAACGACGACAGGAGCTATTACTCCAAACAAGAAAATCCCAGGCTGCAGTGCGATGGGCTTCTTCCACCAGTTCACTTCCCAGTAGCAGCCACCAAACAGAAGGGGAGGTGACCATTGTTGCTGAAATCAATTCCATTCCTGCTGCGCCTCCTGCTGCTAGATTTACAGCTGTGCCACTTCGCGGTAGAATTGCAACTACTTCAGCCTGTGACTCTTCTATCAGTGAACAAGAAGAGAGCCTCCATGATGTGTCTCTATCTCCCATAAGTGAAAGTGCATTGACACAGAGACCTTCAAGCTTGCTCAAAGCCAAACAAAGGAGAAGCACATCTGAGTCAAACAACAGTCCAAGATTATCTACTGCATCAACTCCACCTCCAGAGGAGACACCAAGAAGGCCATCAAAAAATGGAAAAACTGACAGTGACCCCAGGAGAGGTTTGCACTTTCAAAGCTCCCCAGTGGAAAGCAGTAGCGAAGATGAAGATGACGAGACTTCTGATGACCATGCACAAGACAACCCTCCTGAAGTTGCCCATGCCAATTGCTGTAGAGAGAAAAGACTGGAAAACGAAGCATTGAGAAAAAGGATCACGAAACTTCACAAAAGGCTCAATATAGCACGTAAGAGTATAACTTATAATAATAAATTTTGTTTGTGTGGCAAAAATAAAAAAAATAAAATAAGTTTGTAAGATACAAACTTAAGAGATAAATTTTATGTGGAATTTACATTTAAAACATACTGTTCTTATGTTTCTTACTTACTGAAAGCGGGGGGGGGGGACGGGAGAGAAAGAAGAAGAGACCCTCATTAACATGCCTATACAACCCTCCAAGTTTATTTTTTTCCTTAGTGGCCATTTGGCCACCAACTACTCAAGTTTGGTTGCCAGTGAAAATTTTACTCACCAAATTAAGCTGATGCTTTCAATCTTTCCTCTCAATTTTAGTCGCCAGGCTGGTGACCTTGGTTCAAATTTAGTCGCCAGATGGTCTTAACTTGGAGGGTTGCTATACCAATGAAAATTGGTAAATACATTTGTTCTACAATCAGACAGTTAGATAACGATGCGGCAAGTGAAAGTGTAAAATTAGGAATATTGCTGCTTAGGAATTAAAACAAGTGTACTTGTATAAAAGTAAAATTACGTTCTGTTTAAATTACAGTGAAAGCAAAGTCAACAGAAGAAATAATGAAAAACAGGCCTGCACCTGGAGTTCTTGATCCTTCTTTGGCTGTAGAATTCAAGGTAATGTATATATTGGGTAGTCTTTATACACTTCATAATTTACAACACTGACTGAAACATACTGCAAGGTGTTTACTATGTGCAATGCATATATAAGTACAAATATGAGTAACTAGGCAGTTTGGAAAAACTCAAAACTCCTTATTCCAGGGTTCATACACGTCTTGAAAACCCTTGAATTTCAGGCGTTCGATTTAAAGACCTTGAAAGTACTTGGAATTGGTTTTCGGTCCTTGAAAGTCTTTGATTTTTATATTTATTTTCAGTGGATTGAACATTTTGTACAGTCATGTAATTATACAAGTGGACATTTAATGTGGTTGTTTCTTTATTGGAACTAATGGCAGCTGATGTTCTTTTTTGTTTATTTACAGATGGTAGAACTTATGGAAGGATCTGGAGTGTTTTGGTATTCACAACAGCGTGCGTACTGTTCAGCACTTAAAAACTGGTCTGGATACACCAATGCCGCTGTAGATATTTTCTTCAGTAAAGAAAAGCTGGCTTCCTCTTGTGCAATGGGGAATGAGAAGAAAAGCAAGAGTGGAGATAGCCACCAGCCACTGGACCCTCTTATTGTACATGCCATCATTGGTAGGTGCATCACACTCTTTCTCTTTCAGTGGTAGTAATACTACCATTCACATTTAACCATGAAGCGTAACAAATAGGCGCATAGTTTTACTTTTAAAACGGTACAAATTTTATTTGGTTATGTGTTACTTAGGACAAATTAATCAAGCATTGGAAAACTTGCTCTTAAGTTTTTTCCTGGACGATAATTCTTTCCAAACTTTTCTCCTCTTCATTGCAATGGTATTTTCCAAGCAGACTTTCATCAAAGGGAGCAGGCAAATCTTGAAAATATTGATAGCTTGTGAAGAAAACATGATCATGTTAATAAGAATACTTTCCCAGTTTCCTGTGCTATCTGATGAATGGTGACAAACAAAAGTAATGCTAAGTACTTGAAAAGTTTTAACACTCAGGTATGTTATTTTGTTGAATTAACAGAATTATGCCAACAATAATATTTTTTCTTGGTTCTGCTTTCAGGAAAAGTGTGTTCAAAGTTCTCAAAAGATGGCATAAGTCCAAGCCAGGTTGTGGGAAAAATCAATATGAAGTGCGTGGAGGCGAGACGTCCACCAAGGACACGAATGCCCACAGCTACCACTACCAGGGTGGAATGAACAATAATTTTGTGTATGAAGTGTATGAAGAACAAATTGATAACAAAAACAAACACTTGTCGATTTTATAACAGTTTCAGTTAAGAGGTGCCTTGAATCAACTTTTAAATTGTTCTTTTACATTTGAACATTGACGGGCCTTCTATTTTTGATAAAATGAATGCATTTTGACTGTAATATTGTAAAAATTTTGACTTTAATATTGTACAAAAAAGAGGATGTGGAGCTACTGTCATTTCTATTATTACATGAAAGTGTTTAAAAAAATGCTCATTGTTTGAAAACTTTTAAATTGCATGTAAAATAGGATCAAAGTTTGCACAAGTTTCAATAAAGGTATTTTAAGTTTAAATGCAAAATGGTGGTTTACTGCTACTGAAACAATAGTTTATTCCTGTAAGAAGAATGAATGGTTTTGCGTAGAGAAGCTGAGGTTCGGGTTGATTATGAATAGATGCCATGGGTTGATCAAATAATCGATTGTCTTCTTTTCCATGGCTATAATGAAAATTATTAAAGTATATAAAGGTGTATGGGATTGATATGGGCCTGTTGTCCCATACCTTTCCCATATATGGGAATAGTATAGATTTTGACGAAATACGTATCTTTCCCATAGATATGGAATTGGTATGGGACTAATTCAAGCTCCCATACAATTCCCATATCATGCAGCAATGATTAAAGCTCCCATATCATTCCCATAGCCCATATCATTCCCACATATGGGAATAGTATGGATTTTTACGAAATACGTATCTTTCCCATATCAAAGACAATAGAGAGGCAATATGTGCAAAATATGGGTTTGATATGGTTGGTAATGTGCCATATCAAAACCATATCAAACCCATATATGGGCCATAGATTATCCCATATCAGACCCATACACGGTCCATATATGTCCCATATCACTCAGTTTGGTAAGGGGAAGAATGAGACTAAAATTTACTATTTTATGAATACTTTTTTGGTGGATTCACTGTTTATGTTCTCTTAGTAATGTCACATGCTTTGTGGAACATAAAGGTTAGAACCTGTGATCCCATGCCTCTGGAATATCTGACATGCTTAGCATTGCAGCCTTTTTGTTATGCATCAGCAAACTAGTTAGTGCATGTTCAGGTTGTTCCCGGTAGTTCCATTGACAATCCAGTGGTGATTCCAAGGCATGACAAATAACATTAAGTAAGGAAAGCAATATGTAATCTTTACATGTGAAATACCCTTACCACAGAGGCTATTGGAAATTACAGAAAGATGGGACGGGTCAATTTACTATTTTTTTAAGGTAAAGACCCTGTTTCATTACAAATCATTATCGTTTTCATTTTTGAAATCCATATAATGATACTCTTTGGCCATTTTCCTTCATAGATTAATATTAAAATTACACTTAAAGTAGGATGAGATAATTAAATTGGTATCTACTATGCTTAGTGGCGAGATTGAGCGGGTTTGTGCGAGATAATGCGAGTTTAGGCGAGTTAAGGCAAGATAAGGAAGTTTGGACATAATCTCAAGTTGCGAGTTAGGGCGAGTTAAGGCGAGCTAAGGTCCCAGAGTAGGCCTGCGTATGCATGCGAAGGTGGGCGTCTCATCAACCAGTTTATGAACCTTTAAAACAACGCTATCAAGGCGTGTTTGTTTCATGTCATTTGTCAGAAGTGTTTCCTTAAGATCCTCCGTTTGGATTTTAATTTGTCATTACTGCTTTTGTGACATGTTTGTAATGTCATTTCGATCTTTTTTGTGGTTGCTTTTTCTTTTCTCCTTTTGTCCCTTTGCCTGCCTTTGTTCAACCTAATTCGTCGTGGGTGTTTGCTTTTACTTTCTATTTTTTTGTCTGTGTTGTTCCGTAGATTTGTTTAACCTATGTTGTCTTTGCTCTTTGGTTTCAATGTCTCTTTTAAATCTTCTTTGTTTGCGAACTTTCATCTACCTTTGTTCTCTTTCCTGAAGCTTGGCCAGGAGACCAGAGTAAAAGGAGATGTAGTACTTTAAACAAGTCCATAGCACTTTGGAATGCTGGTATACTCTGAAAACTATCAGTGGTGACCATAACGCAACGCTGTTGCACAGCCAAAAGTCCATTTTTCTATCAATGTTCACCAATATGTAATTTTCTTTCAGCCTTCTGACATTTTCTAGTACACATTGTATGTGTTTGTTAGTGTTTTGACAGATGTATTGGTGATATTTGTCAATTTTGCATTCTTTTTTACTGTTTGTCTAAGAGTACAGACAGGTACCCAAAAGGTGACCGTCTGAAATGGTTGAAGAGCTTCTTTGCATTATTTTTGTATTTTGTGGTCCAGATGACCTCGGATCTGCAGTCTTAAAACAGGTATCTATGGAAATTGGGCCAGTGCTGCAGAAGATTTACACCAAATCTATTCAAACTCACATCATACCTAGCGACTGGAAGAAGGCCCGTATCTGTCCAATCTTCAAAAGGGTCACAAAAATAGACCTGAGAGCTACAGACCAATGTCGCTGACTTGCATTTGCAGGAAGATCTTAGAACACATCATAAGAAGGTGCGTTATGTCCCACTTAGAAAGAAATAACATCGGTTATCCACTACAGCATGGTTTTTTCTGTAAGTCATAACTCCTTGAATTCGTCATGCACCTCAACAACACCAGGCTTAATATCAACACATTGTAAGGTGTCTGCCAGGTACTGTTTTCCAAGGTTTGTCTGGGCAACAGCCGCAGCAACTCGTTGAGAGGCACTTTCACTCCATAAAACCTAATTTGTGGGGCTTTGAAACCAACTGTGCTATTTAAATTTTCAGTACTCTGTGAAGAAGCATTTTGCACAAGTTTGTTTACTACAATGTCACTTGAGTAGACTTGAAACAAATTTGTTAAATTTTTCTTCAGATTTTCTCCTTTCAAGTCTTTTCCATTTGAAAGATCCTTGTGCGAATAGGATTCAGGATTTTGCAGCCACATGCAGGAGCTCAATTTGTTTTCTTGGCATTCAGGCCTGGGATACAATAGCCATGAGTGATTTTTTTCATTTTTTTCTGGCTCCCCTTTCTTTTGGCTTAAGCAGTAGCTAAAACATTTTCTAAAATAGTCAGTAATTTTCTGTGACAAAACAGATTCTCCTGCTGAATTTTCTTTTTTGGAACGAATTTTGTACAGGTGACTCACGAGTGTTCTTGTTGTTTGACTGCTGTCAGACCATTTCCCAACAGCATAGCTAACTTCGTCACGTATCCTAGCAATTGTGGAGCTGTCATCATCTCCAATGAAAACAGAACATTTCATACTATGTTTAGGGGCTTCCTTGAAAAGTCTGACTCCAACCTGAGCTTCCATTGATTTTGATGAGCCCTTGTGGTTCTGACGGCAGTCGTGATGAAAAGGTTGCACACCTTTTGACCGAGCTGCTCTGCAAATACGGCATAATGTTTTAGCACATGAAAAGTGGGGACGTTTAAAGAAGTAAGTAAGTTATTCACGTGTGTATATCATATGCCGTTGTCGATAGCGCCAAGAGCAATTCTTGTGTTGATGTTGTAAGCTCGAGGACCCCTTTTGCCACTGCGGTGCTGCCTGGAAACACAAATTTGGTTTGACTTCACACATTTTTGGCATACCACTGAAATTAGACTGGGACAACTTTTTGTCTCTCCCACTGTATCAGCAATAGATAGGGACCTAGAAAAAGGGAATTTAACAATTTAATTATCAAAAGATTTGTTGAAAAAGCTTGTTTTAGACAAGATGAATGTCAGTTTTACAATTATTACTAGAGTTGGCAGTACTAGCATGATTTTATAGTCTGTTGGAAGAATTCAAGGTCAACAATCCTGTACCCAGACAGTTCCATTGGTTTAATAACAGCTTATTTCTTTCTTATTCTCTGGAGGAACGTTCAGTTGAAATAAAATAGTAGAAGTTAAAACTGTAAATGGTTTGAACCTAGGAGTCATATAATTCGGTAAATTGTGATCGTCCGGGTGATTGTAGTACTACACTCACCCGGACGATCACAATTTACCGAATTGTGAGTAGAAGTTAAATTCGACTATGAAATGAGTGTTTTTCACCCCCCCCCCCCCTCCAAGGAAAGGACAGTCCAATTCAGTTGCTTGTCACCTCTTGGAGAGACAGACAATTGTAATAAGTGCAAGGTTACTGCAACGGCAACAAAGACAACAGTAACAAATCTGAAGGCAACGTGTTACATAGTTTCAACCAACCATTTTGTCAGCAAAACTCTGCAGTTCCTGTCTTTTGCGAAGTTGATGTGCTTTGGGCATAACAGCTAATCAGCTGTTTTTATTGTGGTCATCTTGAAACAGCGAGTGTTTATAAAGTTCAGCTCGGCGGCTTGATTCATTTTCTTCTCCTTCTCAGCTAGAGATGTTCGCGCGGTGAAGAAGAGTTGTTTTGTGAGCTTAATCAGAGGCGTGGAATTACCTTTGTTGTCATTTTCTTCACAGAAAGCAGCAGGGGCAAGTAGTAAAGAGAGCAGAAAGCTAGCCACGGGTAGACTGAAGAAAGTATTATAATTTCGGCTTCTTGTTTTGAAACCTTGCCCCGCCATGGTCATCCATAACAGGATATATACCGGAGAAAGAGCTGTAATTCGACATCTGGCTCGACCATTTCTCGCTCAATAGCCAGGTAAACTTGTTGCTGCGTAGGAATTTACCCCATTTTGGGTAAAGGCGGAACTGAAAACCATGTTTCACCAATTGACGGGAACAGGAAAAAAAATAATGTCGCTGCCATGTTTGTTTACATGTTTGAAAACCCACGCCGTCGTGCTTAACACCACTGACTGCTGGCAAAACTGTGTTCAGCCATCTTAATCAGTTTCTTGTTGTCCGTTTTCCTTTCTTTGGCATTTTTATCTTTTGCTAGGTTTTTCTGAGCTTTGTCCTCAAGCGGTCCACTCTCCTATAGTGACAGCTGGTAAGTGCGCCAAAAGGTTTAGCTGTGCCTTCTTACGGATATAGTTGATATCATACTTAAATCTTCGTCCAGTGTGATATTGGCGCGTACATTGTAGCGTAAGGATTTGGGCAGGTCTTTTTTTTGCTGTGAGCTCTCAACTGTTTGATCAATTATGTACAAGGTTTTGACAGGCTAAACTCGACCCCTGCACTTATCCTGATGCTATCTAAATGACCTTTAGAGTCTGGCTCTGACGAGAATGTCTTGCAAAGATTTACCTCTTCTAGAAGAGATGATGGGTTTCTCTTAAATTGTATGTTGCAAGGGTTGTTTGTCGATAGTGTGCCATTTGCTTATTATAATAAATTTAAGGTGTGGCACTGATTGTTTGTATGTTTTGACAAAAAGCAGTATGTTCTTGACATCTTTTTTTTTCTTTAACTGTAGATTCCCTGGATGCGAAATTTACCTGCGAGGGTTTTGTTGACCAGATCATCTGGATAGCCTCGGTCACATAAACGCGATTTTAAATTTTGTATGTTTTCTCTCTTTCTTTCTTTCTTTCTTTCTTTCTTTCTTTCTTTCTTTCTTTCTTTCTTTCTTTCTTTAAGAGTTAGTTCTCAAAATCTTATCGTGATCTCAAGATCAAGTGAGGTCTCTCCACCTTTGTTAAAGCCTCTAGGTACGCCTAGGGTGTGACACGAAGAAACATAGGCCCGCAATGTGTGCAGAACCGACAAAGGGTGGGGTGGTTTTCAGAAGAAAGCAAGGGAGCCGTGCGTTACTGCAGGTTCAATAGCAGGCAAGCATTTGTAACAGGTGTGAAGATTTGCAGTGTACGTGCTCAAAATATAGGTGTCAGAGAAAAATAGTAATGGTTTGTGTTGATTTGTGGTAAATGTCTATGAATTGTTGGAAAGACTAGAAGAGTGGATGCTTGTGGATGCAGCTAAGTTCAGGATGTATTTGTGCAATAGTTTTCCGCAATAAATCAACTTTAGTGAGTTTCAACTGGTTGGTCAAGCTGAAAAGGGAAAAGTTGTGATGTACGTTAGGAAACTTATTCTCTGCATGCTTGTTGGCGATGTCCAAGCATAATCCTTCTAGTCGTTCCGCAGGAGGAGAGCCATTTGCCAGCTGAAACAATGCATTGACGCCATGCGCGACTGACAGCTGATCAGGAAGTAAAGCTTGAGATCTACAAAACACCATGACCATAGTACGATGCGTATTGATGCATTGGTGTAAGTGCTTGCGGAATGCCATGTGAATCATTGTCGTGATGGTATAGCATTCCAAGGGAAGGCTACAAATAGAAAACGCAGACAATAATAATGACAGCATTTACTCAGTAAAGTGCCCTGTGAATAGATTTGAGACACCAACAATCACAGTGTAGTCTGTGACAACAGCCCAGGTGAGACCACGACTTCAGGTGTATGTCAGTTAACTACGGTTTTTTAGGGAGATTTAGAAGGTAAACCACATGTATTTTTGCGATGTCCACCAATCTTGATCCCAGTATTATGCTCTCAGATTTAGTAGTGCTCAATGTGAAAGAAAATGACGTTGCTTAATAAAGAGCGTGTAAGGGAACACAGAGTAACAACGTGGAGAGGGACTGGAGGGAGCGTTAATCCTTCTGGAAATGCACAGGCATCGCAAACCATTGAAAAAGAAGTTTTCGAGTCACAAAGAGGGGAAATAATGTTCTGTTTGTACTGGTCTGTTATCGTGATATTCCTGATGTTAATGATGTACGAGACGCTGATGTGAACTTTCGTAACCATTGCGCAGTGTTAAGAAAATGGTAGACCCTGCAAGCTGCAGTATCAAAGAATTAGTGGTCGCAATGTAACATGCCATGACGTAGAACCAGTGAACTGCCTTGTTGCTTTTTGATATAATATTCTTTTCTGGAGCGGTTGTCTGGTGTCTGCACCGGGCATTTTAAAATGCTGTCAACTCCAGTGAAATGATGATTGTCTTTTCCTTTTCTGTGGCTGTTCAAAATCGTAAAAAAGGCGGACTGGAAATTACAGGAATGTCTGAAATTGTTTTCATTGTCTTTTAGTGAAGGAATCAACCAGCGACTGTCCTGACAGTCGATCGATCGGCGATGTTTTAGACAAGGTAAGTCTCCGGAGGCACGGTGCGGCTGGGGGCCTAATGCACGCAAAACAGGACTGTTAGGTATTTCTGGTTTTCCCAGAAAACCAACAGTTTGCATAAAGAGACGAGAAAGTGGTCAGAAAATGCCAAAAGAATACCGTAAACAGTACCGTATATTGCATCCCGCTCGCCACTTTCCGACTATGTCACGCAAAAGGTTGTTTTTCCGTGCGAGAAAAATTTTTTTAGAATTTGTACACCCTCTAAATTTTTGGGAAAATATTGTTCCTCTTCCAAAATTGAAAAGAAATTATGGTCTTTTTAACGGCGTCCTTATTTGTTATTTGAAACTCGGGCTGTAGAGGCCTCCATTTTGAATGAGCCGGTGCCTGAGCCCACAATCGTTACCGCAGGACATTGACTTGCGCAGTCGTTTTTCAGTCCTGTCAGCTTGGTCTTCAAGGTTTCCTCGTTTGTGAGAACTTTATGGTACTGTAACTTTAAAATGCCGCTCCATCGACCAGCTGGAGTTTGGACTGAAACCTTAGACATAACTATAACTTTCATGATTATCCTGATTACATTGAATAGGAAGATTCTTCTCACCGATCGATCGATCGATGGGAGTCGAAGGAGTCGATATTTGTGAAAAAAGAAGGCGGAGAAATTGAGACTGATTTCGTTACAATGTTGCTTTTTGCGTGTACTAATTGTAACGGTCGTCATACATTCGAGCAGCTGTCCAAGGGCGACCAACTTTGTAAGGACTGTGGAAAGACATATCTCCTTGTAACTTGCACCTTTTGTCGTTTGGAATTTCATCTTTTAAGGAATACTGAGAAGGACCCAGTTTGTAAGAAATGCACTTACAACCTGAAAATGTATGGGCAGCCATCTTGTTGTGAATATTGCAACATTAGAGCAGCTTTTGATGGGAGTAAGTGTTCCAGGTGTTTGAGTTCAGAGAAAAAGTATGGTCCCCCTGTTTCTTGTGAACAGTGCAAACTTAACTGTGCTTTTCAAAAGCCCTTGGAGTCAAGAGAAAAGGTGGATGGGAAAATCCTTAGCCTTCTCTGCACATTGTCCTACAAGAGAATCTTGCAGAAACCTAAGAAAGGGGAGAAACGATCAGGAGAACAGGACCAATACAAGAAAGAAAGAAAGAAAATCAAAACATGCAAAAATATCTAGTAACAATGAGCGGAATCATGACAGTGCTAAGGATGGAAAACCATCCTAGCCTAGTGTCTTCCTTTTCGTTTTGGGTAAAGCATAAAGTTTGTGGTGTTTTCCTGCTAAACCTCCATAGTGTCTGCCATGTTGAGGAGCTTTGTTGCCATGAATGCCGCTTTCTTCTAAAATGCCGCTGGTTTTTTTTGGCATCTGGTTACTTCATGTTATTCATTATTACTTCTTTTACTTATAGTTTAGCTGCATGCAGAAGCATACAGTTTTCACACTAACAGTGTAGGCTGTGAAAGTCACAGCATGTGTGATCTTGAGGTTGATTGTCTGGAACGTTGTGGTGAAAATGATTTGAAATAATTTTTCTTTTACATTCCTTGGACTGGACATAGGAGCGCATGGCTTCTGGTATGTTTTTTACAGGCTTTTGGAATGTCATAAGAATAATAATAACTGTCAGCCCTAGCTGCAAGGCCACTTCTGCCAGGCCTCGCAACCTCGTGTACCTTACTCCAGTGTGAACAATTCTGTGAATGTCATTGCAGCCAATCGCAATTGCAAACGCCACAGTGACGAACAACACACGGTGGCTTGATTTCCCATTTACTAGTTCATCTGGTAGTCTCCTTCTCTCATGCTTGGAATATTGGGCATGATACATGGTAAAAAGCCTGTTCTTTGCTGAAGGCTGTGCCGAAGGGTGGTATTGGTCTTTGCCCATTTCATTGGAAAATACAGGAAACAGCCTGAAATTGTTTCTAGATTTCCATAAATAAGAGTAAGGGGCATTTCCAGCCTCTTTGATTTGAGTTCTGCAACAGTTGCCTGCAAAATTCTATCCAATTTGTCATCACCCCTATCAGGACGCACATGGGAGGCGTAAGTCCTGTTTGGACTATACTCAACTGTTACTGGGGTGGACAGTCCTAAGGCAGTTACAATGCCACTTTTTGTAGCTGCTGTTGCTGTGTCTGTAAGTGCCAGTAGTGCCACTCAGATGGGAACCAATTTGTTGAGAGGCTTATTCTTCTATATGCTGGACGAAATGTGGCCCTTAACAAAACCCAGAAAAGAAGGTATAAATATAAATTTGTGTCCCACGTGATGTTTAATTTGTAATTATGTAATGACTGAAGTACACCATCCCATAAAATGGGTCATTTCCCATGCATCTTTCTCTTGTCATGGGTTGCTCTTTATTTAATCTCTGAAAACATGAGTTGCATGGATGAGAACCTCTCTCTGGGTATTTACGCTTTCTGATTGCTTTCATTTCACAAGCCAGTTATTAAGTGGTTTGAATGATAAAAAATGTAGACAGATAGACAGTCAGACAGACAGACTTTATTTATGGACGATAAAAGTAAAAGCTGTACAGTCTGTGGGGTCATATGAAAGATTTTAAAAATACAATAAATGCCTGACAAAAAAAAACTATTGCAAGTTATTAGCCAGTGAGGTACACTGCAGGAAGTTTGCAGCTTCGAATGTAACGGAACATCGAGGGTAAAATGGAATAAGGGATTTTCCGAAACCTGTCGGCAATGCCACCAGCACACCTTTTTTGTACAGATATAGCTCTTTAATTAGGCATCGTACTGCTCTTTCATTGACACTTTTATTCCTAATTTTTCCACGGAAAACTCAATTGCCTCGTGGAATAGTGACGCCATTTGGTAAATCCGGATGTGCGAATACCTGACGCCTGCGCAGTTTGACCGATCACAGGATTCCAGACCGCTGGTCTAGGGTAACGCGGAGTCTGGGAATGAGATTGCTGGTCTAGGGTAACGCGGACTCTGGGAACGAGATTGGTCAGCTTGGTCTTCAAGGTTTCCTCTTTTGTGAGAACTTTCAGCTACTGTAACTTGGAAATGCAGCTCCATCGAGCAGCTGGTCTTCAGAATGAAACCTTAGAGGTAACTATAACTTTCATGATTATCCTGATTACGTTGAATAGGAAGATTCTTCTCACTGATCGATGGATCGGAGTCGAAGGAGTCGATATTAGTGAAGAAAGAAGGCGGAGAAATTGAGACTATTTTCGTTAGAATGTCGCTTTCTGCGTGCAGTAAGTGTAACAGTCGTCATCCATTCGAGCAGCTGTTCAAGCAAGGGTGACCAACTTTGTAAGGACTGTCGAAAGACACATCGCGTTGTAACTTGGACCTATTGTCGTTTGGAATTTCATCTTTTAAGGAATACCATATCAAACTCATTCGCCAGAAATGAGTAAATTTGCCTTGAATGATCGTTATATGAAGTAGTTGCTACAGCGCGTGCGCCATGTGATGAAGTTCACCACGCGATTACAAGGGGTCACATCATGGCCAACCGACCAAACTGTCTGTCGTGTCCTCCGTGACGTTTTGTAGTAGAATGTACCGCTAAATCCGCGAAGAAAAGGTCGAGAGATCTCAAGTAACACCTCTTGAAAGAAAAACACAGTGAGATGGTGGACGAAGAGCAATTATGAGGAAATGCCAAGGCAAATTGCTATTTATTTTATTTATTATTTGCTTCACTTTTGTTTGTGTCACTTATTTATTTTTATTTGTTTAGTTTTATTTCATTTTACCTAATAATTAAACTATTTATTTATTTACACATATTTATTTACTAGCTAGTACTTTAATTTAACTGTAAACAGTCGTGTATAAGCCACGCTTATAGATTAACTGCATCCCCAACTTTGCAACTTAATTTTGTGAAAAAAAAATCAAATAGAAAGTAAAAACAGAAAGTAATATGATATTTCATAGTTCATGTTTAGTGTGAATTAAAATCAAGAAAATAATTATGTGCTCAGCTCTGTTTGGTTTTGTGTTGTGAATGAAGTTCGAACAAGAAATTCATACATGCAACAATATCCAGGTAACCAGATAGATTGTGGACAAAACATGAAGGCAAAAGGGTAGCGAATTCCCACACCATTTTTTTGGGTCCCCCTCCCCCCCTTTGAGAGCTAACATCAAATACATTTAAAATACTTTTAAACAATGTAAAATAGACCAATGTAAAATAGCAGTTTTCAATTGAGTGTCATAAAACTAAAATTAAAGAATCACTTTGGCGAATGATAACATATGCAAACAAGACAGTAAACCAGTCACAACTCACTGCATAGCTTGTATAGCAGAAGCTTGTGTAATTCTAGCATGCAATGTCAGGCGCCCTCTACACAGGCTGCTCGTGGCAAATCATTTTTTACATGGAACAGGCACCAAGGATGAGAGAGAGAAAATGCCTGCAAGGAAGTCATGATTGGTATTTTATTGAGAAAGTGAAGCTTAGTCTTTCTGACTAATTCCACAGCGCAGTGAAAACGATTTGTTGCTTATGTTGTTGTTTTCTCTTGTCTCGAAGACTGGTGCCGGCCGCAAGATATTATCCTCTGAGATTTCACTGCATTCATTGCTTAAATCTGTTATCACAGGCGACAGACACGTATATACCAGTAGCTCCATTTTTACTGGAGGTGAGTGCGAGATAATATCATCAACAAACTCCGACCTCCATGGAGAGACTATCCATGTCATGTATACATTATCTAGTCTGAGGCCCGCTTTTCAAAACTCCCGATAGCTAAAGCAGTAGTGGATTAAGGGTAAAATAGCCTCTTATCCTCCCCCAGCTATTGTTCTCTAATTACTTAGCCTGCGTAGCGCACGTTGCCGCAGGGGCTGAGGATTCGTAAGGAAACCTAAGATTTTGCGTTAAAATCATCCTTAAAAATTGTGTCATGTATTGTCACCTTCAAACTCGATTTCACGTTGTTTGGCAGGAGACACGTTAAAATGAACCGAGATGTACTGTCTAATCCACTTGCAGAGACACTACACTGCTGGTTGAAGTTTCTTGTTTGTTTGTTTGTTTTTGCGAGAGTCTTGCTGCCGTATCCACTATACACAATAATTCTCTGTTGCCTGTTGCTCAATTCACAGTCCGTTTCTTTTTCACTTTCGGGAATATCTATCCACAAGCTATATCTTTCGCATGTTTTATCACTTAAAGGAGCCGATTAAATGTCATCGATTTTAAGTATTAGTCTGAAAAGCTAAACGTCTTATTTAACTCGAAAGAAACCCAATAATAATGTTCCGTTTTTGTTTAAAATTACTCCACTCTCTTTGTGAAACCAAAAAGAAGTGTTCTTTGCTTTGGATGGCTAAGAAGGAACTTGCTTATAGTTGGACCATTTATTTTTTTAAAGTTTAACCCTAGTGTCCAGGTAAAAATCGCTAAATGTTATTCTGGTTTGTTTTTCTTGTGGCATTTCGTTTACGAGAAAAGCTGCGTAGTTATAGTTTCTTTCAGTTTAATCCAAAAAATGTTACCTTGTGCTATAAACAATATTGTCTTGTGCTGTAAACAATATGACCTTGTGCTATAAACAATATTATGTTGTGCTATTAATAATATTGTCTTGTGCCATAAACAATATTGCCTTGTGCTATAAACTATTGTCTTGTACTATAAACAATATTGTTTTGTGCCTTAGGCAGTTGTTGCACAGCATCACAGTCAGTTTTACTGTGTGTCTTTCAGATCCTTGAATCGATGGAATTAAACAAGCAAACCAAATTGTCGACAGCGAAGCCAACCGAGTTCTCGTGCATACTGAAAGTCTCAAAGCAGCTGCTGGGAACTAAACCGTACCAGGTACATATAGTAAATTTGCGGTCTGAGGTAGATACACTGTACCTAACGGGGTTTATTCTAGAGCGTGGCTTTGCGGGTTTTCCGCTTGTAAAAAAAATTTACATTGGCGCGTCAAGTGGGGCACACAAAATTGTGCCCAAGAATAAGTGCTAATTTTCTGAAATAAAGTATTCGAAAACATCAGTGTCGAGAAGATTGATATGACCGCCGCTCTAATACTTCGAAATCTATAACCTCTTACTGTCTCCATTGCTTTTCTCTTCTTCGTTTGTTTCTGCGTTCGTATTCTGCACTTTCTTGAGTTGCTTCTGAGTTATTCTTTTTCTTCTATGCATATATAAAGATGATGATGATAATAATAAAAATAATAATAATAATAATAATAACAACAGCAACAAGGAAAGTCACCGTTTGCAAGCGATGAGAGCCATTATTTTACGAGACAAACATCCGGGATTCTGCAGTTACTCGAGTCCAGGCCTTGTAAGTCGCTCCTTTCTTGGACCCCCTTTCTTGAAAAAGGGACCCCCCTAAAATTACAGAAGGGGGCCCACTGGGCCCTTATTGGCCATTTTCTAGAATAAACTCTGCCTAAAAACTGTTTTAGTGTACCCTAGGAAAACATGAAAACGTCCCTTGATTTTAACTTTTGAATGTTCCTTCGGCCCACAGTGACCTGCTCGGTAGTTAAATGTGCATAAAACTTTGTTTAATCGTGTCTAACGTAAATCCTATGAGAGTTGTTCAAACAATCTTACTGTGAGAATCAAAACACCTTGAGCAGTTTTATATATTTTTATAATAGATACTGCGTAAACTGGTAAGTAGCGCCATTAATGGTTCGTACGAATTCGCTTTTAAAGGAGTTTGTTCGAAGCATTTATTGTGCTCTTTACAATGCATAAGGTTTGGCACGGCTTCTTTAGGGAGTGCCGTGACTAACATCAGCCTATGTAACCCCTTGCCGAGCTTATACAACTTAGTAGAGGTTAATGTCACTGTTCCTGAGGAACGTAGTGCAACTGCAATAGGCTATAAATAAGCGCATGACACGCGAAACAAAGTAAAACACTCTCAGGATGGCGATATTGAGGGGAACACTGCCTTGCAGTTGGTTAGTCTATGCGACTTCCGATTTGCGTGACAAAAACAAGCTCACTTATCTCCCCAGCACTACGAGCTGAATGCTAGACAGCACGTGCTGGATCGGACAAGAGTATTGGTTAGCAGGCGATGCATAAAGGCAACGAAGCCGACAAGCTTGGGGGAGACCCTAGTTTATTGAAGCACAAATAACATAGCCAAGCCATCTCCAAAGGGAGGGAGGGAGGGAAAAATTTTTGCTAAATTGACAAAACACTGGCTGCACTGCACCAGAGAATTACAAAATGAACCTTCAACAGTTTGCTTGCACTTTTATATCTAGACAGTGTCTGCTAACGTAGCCAGTAGTTAAGGCTGTACTATACAACAGCTTGGCCTTACACGTGTACTATCTTAGTTATGAATACGTCCTTAATGCTATAGACCAATGGAATAAAACGTACGAAAGTGTTAACTAGAAACAAAGCCATAATGTTGTAGGTCTAGCTACAACGGAGCTATTGATTTTAGTGACCTTGGGATCCCAACTGCATAGTAGTTCTGTTGATAGCGAATGCGCCATGAAAGGCTCACTGAGAATGAGTGTCACGTTCCATTAACAATATTTTACTGATCTAACAGTAAAATCTTATTTTATTAGGGGACTTTTAACCGGGGATCTTATATCCGATGGAGTCTATTATACCAATCCTGCTTTTTTTTAACTCTGGACTTTTAGAGGCCTTGTCATCATCACATGGTAACTTATATCCGAGTTGTTTTATTATATCTTTAAATCCCAGCTTAAAATTCTCTGAGAGAACTTTGTAAAGGTTTTTAGGCAACGTTTTTCTTGGTCTCAGACCTTGTAGGAAGCTTATAACTGGGGTAGCTTATATGCGAGGGAGTTTTGCGTATCCTGGTTAAAAACCTGGCCGCGAAGGAGTTTACTACATCCTAGTAAGAAACAATAACTTATCGCTTATAACAGGTACCACGCACTCTTGTATCCGGACAGGTTAATAATTCTCTAAAATCCAGGTTTTAAGCCCCGCCGGGGCTTATACACCTTTGTAAGAGTTATTAGAAGGTTATATCTAAAGCGCTTATAGCCAAGAGGAATGCTATGTTCTATCTATAAATGCTGCGCTTTTGGAGGGCTTATAATCGGGTAGTTTATATGCAGAGTGGTTTCATTATCGTCGTCATCAATTTGAGCGCACTCTTATGAGGTCCTTCGATTCAGACAGAACGTTGCTCTAGTGGATCAATGAACGTTGTACTAGGGCACACTCTAGAGCCTTTTCCATAAGATGGTTTCCAGAATAGCACTTCACTTACGACACAATTTAGTCGTTGCTTTTCCATCAGTGCCCACTAAAGCCAAGTCTACGTTCCCTGATTGTTATTGAGATTGGTGTCAGGTCTTCATTAATGCATAGAGTTCTTTGTAAGATGTAGTTATTTCTCCAGTACCGTGGTCAGTGTCCACCTTTCTGTCCCATAAGTAGCACCCTAATATTAAATACTGCTGGTCCCTACATCGCAATACACGTGCAAAGGACGCACCGAGGGAAATTCCGACGAAAGACGAAACTTATCTTTCTTCTTCACAAACCGCCAAGGGCACGATAGACTCAACTTCACATACTCCCCATCCACTTTCCAAAAGGTGGGTTTCTTGCTGGATCGAGGACATCCGTCGGGATGGGAATAGTGGAAATGCCTTGAAATTCTTGCAAGAGATTGGGTCCCAATCGATAGGTCCCGGGAGACACTTGTTCGATCCATTTCATTTTCAGAGCCAAGCTTTTGCCCCATGACACATGGGCCACTTGTCGTTTGTAATCCACATTGGTGGTATTCAACAACAAATCCCCTTCCGAGGTCCATTCAAAGGTCGGGTACAATTTGAGGCCATTGTCCTCTGTCCATTTGTTTTTGGGGGCGGTTCGTTTAGCACGTTCTTGCTCGTAACGATACACCAGTTTGAAAAAATTGCGATCCCGTCGACGAGGCCATTTCCTCTTTCATGTCTTGACCCCTTAGGGTGAGTTCGCGACGTTGATGCCACCAGCGATCGTTCCCTTGATCGTCTGTGTCATGCACCCGTTCGTGCCATCGCATGTACAGCAGAGGTTCTTGGTTGCCGACAAAATCTTCCCCCACGACGGGAATGGTGGGTAAGGATAAACTCACCATGCCCACCATCCATCCTCGTCCCATAAATCGAATGGGTTGGGGCAACCGGTTTCTGAAATGATGGGGCTTGTTCTCAGGAAACTCCTTGGTACTAGCATGACTCATCAACGTCACGTAAAACGAAGAATTGGGCACCCACGTCATGCCTGTCTAGTCGCGTCGTCGTCTTTTGTTTTTCTGGGGCGGGCTTGTCTTTTTCCTCTTGGGTGGTCGCAGGGACGTCACGTCTCCACGGGCAATCCAACTATTGTACTTGTCCGGCCACCCTTTCCACTTGACCAACGAACGATCTTTTTGACGCTTAAGTACCTTTTCGATCCGAAACACGTCGGACACGTGCACGTTTTGTAAATCCTCTTCATAAAACGTGCCTTGAACGGGGGTGTCATCCTATTCACGAATCTTATAGGTGGGCACGGGTCCCGGGACCACACGATGCCCCACAAACACTTCTTCGGTCCAACCAGGTAAATAGCCTTTTTCAAACGTACGATGAATCTTGTTGAGACGCACCCGATCGCCTACTTTGAATTTGGTTTTTTTCTTCATCCATTTCAAATTGTTCATTACTCAAGTCCATCATGCCCCCCAGGGAACCGGCAAACCCCGTCATGGCAAACCAGGTCACCCCACGATGGAAATCTTAACGAGCAACAAACGGAGTGTCATCCGCATCCAAACAGGGATGAGCTCTGTTGTGCTAGAGCCCTCGTCACTGCCAAAGCTCGCCTGGACCAGCACCCAAAAGAGAAAGCCATTCGCCAAGGAAGACCCCTCCAAAAAGAATTGGCTCTCTGGCTCCATCACGAAGCCAAGGTTCCCTTCGGTCCTTGCAGCTACGATGCCTTGACGGCCTTCAGTGCGGCCCCGTCCCTGACCGGCTATCAAATCATCTTAGTGGATGCTCATCGATCCTTTCACATCACCACCTTTGGAGACACCCAAGACAAACGATTGATCCTGCTCCACGACCATGACCATTACGATGTCATTACTCGTTTACCAGGGTTTTTCGGGTCCAGTTATGTATGTGCCCGCTGTTGGAAACCCTATGACCATGAGGGACGACATCGATGCAGCAAGAAAAAGCAATGCCGGGCCTGTTGCCAAAAAGAGTGCCCTGATTTCCAGGCAGCTTACCCTCGAGGCCAGAAAGCGACCCAACGTTGCCAACAATGTCATCGGGACTTTTTCGGACAGACTTGTTTCCAAGCACATCTCGGCAAGGACCACGCGGGCAAACCCGTGACCAACCCACAGTCCTCCGTGTGCTTTCGTCGCCGTCGCTGTCCTAACTGTCGTAAACAGGAGGTTGGGGTGGAAAGAATTCAAAGGCACCAATGCTACTACGTAGACTGCCCTTCTTGCCATGAGTACGTGCACGGTGAAACCCATCTTTGTTTTATTCAAAGACCCCCAAAGCCTCAAGAAAAGAAGAGAAAGAGGAAACGTCAAGGAGGCCCTCGTGCTAAACGAGGAGCGGCGACCGCACCGGAGGAGGAGGAGGAGGAGGAAGATGTGGACGACCTGCCACCCTTGCACGTGTTTTTTGATATTGAAGCCATGCAACCCCACGAACAACACATTGCTAATCTCATCGTGGCCGAAACCGAAGACGACGATCAACCTATTCGTTTCCCAGGCGAATATTGTACCCGAGATTTTCTCGAATGGCTGGATACACTCACGTTGAACGACACCCGACAAGTCAATGTCTTAGCTCATAATTTCCAAGGGTACGATGGTTACTTTGTGGTTCATCAATACCATAGTGACAACCGAATCGTCGAACAGCTCCGGAACGGGTGTGAACTCTTGGAAGTCAAACACGATGGCATCCGGTTCATCGATTCTCTCAGTTTCTTCCAGATGCCACTGTCCGCCTTTCCCAAAACCTTTGGATTAACGGAACTGAAAAAAGGTTACTTCCCACACAAGTTCAATATCCCAGAACATCAAAACTACGTGGGCATCGACCCGGCCCTCGATTACTACATGCCTGACACCATGTCTCCCGAAGGCAAGCAAGCCTTAGAAAAGTGGCATCAAGAGCAACGCGAGAAGGAGGTGGTCTTTGATTTCCACAAAGAATTGGTTGAGTACTGTGAATCAGATGTGCGTCTCTTGAAACAAGGATGTCTGACTTTCAAACGGTTGTTTGAAGCTCAAGCGGGTTTCAACCCGTTTGATCAAATCACCATTGCTTCTGTCTGCAACAAGGATTTACGTATGAACCGGATGATCCCTAACAGTATTGCCAGTGAACCCACCCTTGGTTGGAAGAATCGCATCAGTCACTCCAACGTGTCCATCGAATGGCTCACTTGGTGTACCCAAGAACAGTCTCAGGACATTCAACATGCCAGAAATGCCGGCGAGTATGGCATCCCCGGCACCAACTTCCGTGTGGATGGTTACTGCCACGACACCCAGACCGTGTACGAATTTCAAGGTTGTTTCACCCATGGATGCCTCACCTGTCATCCAAACCGCCACGAAAAACATGTGCGTCACTATGATCGAACCATGCAAGATATCTACGAAATCTCGCAACACAAGGTCCAACAGTAAAGAGAACAAGGGTACACTGTGGTCCAAATATGGGAATGCTAATGGAAACGTCTCAAAGAAACCAACCCAGAGATCCAGTCCTTCGTCAACAACCTGGAGTTGAACGACCCCCTCAACCCTCGTGACGCTTTCTGTGGAGGTCGGACCAATGCGGTGAAACTGTACCATCAGGTGACATCCAACCAAAAGATCCATTACATTGATGTCACCTCCTTGTACCCTTGGGTCAACAAAACCTCTGTCTACCCTAAAGGACATCCTGAATTCATTTCACAACCGGGTCACACGAACATCCAAGAGTACTTTGGGCTCATCCAATGCAAAGTCCTGCCTCCACGTGACCTCTACCATCCCGTCCTGCCTTACCGTCAAGAGAGAAAACTACTCTTTCCACTCTGTGCCAGTTGTGTGTAAGACGAAATGCCCAAACGTCCCTGGGAGAGAACAGCCGAATGCAACCACACCGACGAGCAACGCGTCCTGACAGGGACATGGTGCAGCCCGGAATTGTCAAAAGCGGTGGACTTGGGATACGAAGTCCAGTACACCTACGAAGTCTGGCATTTTAAAGAAACCTGTCAAGGACTGTTCAAAGACTACGTCAACACCTGGTTGAAAATCAAGCAAAAAGCTAGTAGGTGGCCCGCCGGGGTAGAAACAGAGGAAGCAAAACAAGCATACATCCAGGATTATTACGAGCATGAAGGCATCCAGCTGGAGTACGACAAGATCCAAAAGAATCCAGGGTTACGTACCCTTGCGAAGATGATGCTCAATTCCATGTAGGGCAAGTTTGGACAACGGCTCAACAAGACCCGACTCCAAGAATTTGATGACCCCCAAGCCTTTCATCGGTTTTTAGATACCGATACCTTGGATGCACGTCATGTCTCCATCATGAATGACCAAATGGTGGAGGTACTCTACCAGTACCAAAAGGAAGACATCCCCGTCTCACCCAACCTGAACATCTTCGTGGCTTGTTTCACCACCTGTTGGGCCCGTCTCAAGCTGTATGAAGCCTTGGAGCAATTGCAGGAACGTGTCCTCTACTACGACACCGACTCGGTCACCTACTTAGAGGAACCTGGCCAACCCAGTCCAGTCTCGGGGAATTACCTCGGCGAGTTTACGAGTGAATTGGATGATGACGACTACATCGTTGAATTTGTGTCGGGTGGTCCCAAGAATTATGGGTATAAAACCAAGAACGGAAAGATCGAATGTAAAGTGAGAGGTTTTCGCCTCAACAGTGAGGGCAAAACGCAATTGAATTACAGGGTCATGCATCAAAACGTCCTGGACGAAATCCAGAAGCCACTCCAGAAACCGCGCCAAACCCCAGTCCACAAAACCTACCAGATCGTGCGGAATCCTAAAACCTATGAACTGTACACGTATCCGGACAAGAAACAATACCAGCTGGTCTACGACAAGAGAGTAGTCAATCCAGACACCTTCAAGACTTACCCCTATGGATACCTGTGAGAGACACACTCATCGAAAAGGAACATTCAGGATTGTCACTCTGTTAAAGGACACTGGAATAAATTATTTTTTGTTTTCCAACATGGCGTCTTTTTTTTCAGTAAAAGGACCTGCCCCCGGTGCCTGAATTGGACTTTGGACTTTGAGCCCGCGTTAATCAGCGGTTTTGCTCCACCCTGAGCCCGCGATCTATTTTTCCCACTGGTCAGCGGTCTCCCACCCCCCCCAGAGGGCACGTCATGTCTGCGGCATGAAATATCCTCTCTTTTCTTCATCTGAGCCCACGATTCCTCTTTCCCACTGGTCAGCGGTTTTCCATCCCAAAACACGTGACTTCCGTTTTCCCGTTCAAATCACGTGACTTCCGGTTGCCATGACGTCATTTCCGATCATGTGACTTCCGCTTGAGCCCCTATCCTTATGGTCAGTGGTTTCCGTTACTAGGGGCAACCCAACAACCAATCAGAGGCCTCGCATCAAAACGAGGTAAAGTGGGCCATATGGGCGTACATTACTGCTGATACATTTCATAATGTCCATTTTCATGAGATGTTCTACATGCACAGTAGCTTATCTTGTTTTGTTTGACATAATTGTCAGCCGGTATTGAAAATGATTTGCAATTTGTTCTCAGCGTCTGTTTATATTAAGTTAGAGTGGTTATTTCTAATCATTGACTGAAACTTACAAACTGTTTTTAATAAAAAAAAAGTGTCAGTTTCGCCGTCTGTAGAAACTGAATCAATCACAAAACATCCTTGCCCTTGTCACTGCCTTATCTTGTTTCAGAGCTCAGGAACAAAGCGCATTAAAGACCGGAATATTTTATTTTTTCTGTAGAAATTAAATATTTACAGTAGAATCCCGGTTAACTCGAGCTGTCAAGCGAGAACACAAACTGTTTAAGTTGACGGAAAGCTTTAGTCAGTGTTTTAGTCGTTGGGGGCTTAGGTATTTTAATAAGATCGCGGAAAACATTTTGCTTTCGACAAAGTGTCGTAAAGACGTCCCTTTTACTTCTAATCTTTCTTTTTCTGACGAAGGAATGGGATAGAGGAAGGTCTATATGCGTAGGCGGGGTTGCGAGTAGTCACGGCTCTTCCACAAACGTAATCCTCTTCTTCTCGACCGTTTAATTTAAACCTATATTTTCAGAAGTAAATGTTAATAACAAAAGACGTTCAGTACAAACATTAGTTGCAGGCTTGGAACGTGCACCAACCTCTAAAAATTATTGCCTTGAGGCTAATATTTTGCTATGTGTTACGTAGGCCCTCTTGCATATAGACAAGTTGCCCTCATCACTTGTCTTTCAAAACAGCAACAAATCTGTGAGGCACACTGCATGTAGTCCTCGTAACAGATGCAGGGTTCAAATTAAAATCCGAGGTTTTAGCCTAAAATTGTCGGCTTTTTTTTCTCTAGGCTGATTTTTAGCCGGCTGTCAAGTCAAGGTGATGTGGATAGGCACCATCTAAAGAAAAAACATTTTCAACAGTTTTTTGTCCCACGTTGCGTAACACGATGATCTACATAGGATCAGTATATGAAGATCAGTAATATATGATTATTTCATATATGATTATTTCATATAGTCATATTCATTTCTCCATCTAAAGGATAAATACGAACTCACAATTGACCAGCTCCCAGTTGGCTTGATAGCTCAGTTGGTTAGAGCGCTGCACCGCTATCGCAAAGGTCATGGGTTCGATTCCCGTTCAAGCCTGAATGTTTTCAGGTTTCTTCTTTTCAACTGCTTAAGTTGAAACACCTTCACTGCGATGATCTTCATATAATTCTATCTTTATTCACAGTTCAAATATATGATTATTTCATATATTCATATTCATTTCTCCATCTGAGGGATAAATACGAACTCACAATTGACCAGCTCTTAGTCGGCTTGATAGCTCAGTTGGTTAGAGCGCTGTACCGGTATCGCAAAGGTCATGGGTTCGATTCCCGTTCACGCCTGAATTTTTTCAGGTTTCTTCTTTTCAACTACTTAAGTGGAAACACCTTCACTGCGATGATCTTCATATAATTCTATCTTTATCCGCAGTTCAAATATATGATTAATTCATATATTCATATTCATTTCCCCATCTACGGGACAAATACGAACTCACAATTGACCAGCTCCCAGTTGGCTTGATAGCTCAGTTGGTTAGAGCGCTGCACCGGTATCGCAAAGGTCCTGGGTTCGATTCCCGTTCAAGCCTGAATTTTTTCAGGTTTCTTATTTTCAACTGCTTAAGTTGAAACACCTTCACTGCGATGATCTTCATATAATTCTATCTTTATCCGCAATTCAAATATATGAATATTTCATATATTCATATTCACGATGAACTACATTGGAGTAAAATGTTTCCAATCTTAACAAGTTCGTTTGCGAAAGTCCCACGTGTTCGTGCTGTTTTTAAAATAAAGTGAGTAATTTCTCGTAAAGGCTCACAATTTCTTCGAAAGTTGCTGCAAAAATACACTGCCCGAGATGTACTGTGTGCGAAATGCAATTTGATAGTATCCTAGTTTTTTTTTCTAAAACTTAGATCGTAAAACTTGCTTTCTCCAGAACGAAAACGCTCTCATTTGAATGAAAAAATCAAATCGTGATCGGAATTTAATAATTCTCTCCTGTCTGAAGTTTCAACGTTTTAGTTTGTTTGTCAATTTGCAAATTGGATCAGTCCTTTGCGAAAAAAAAAACAAAAAAACAAAAATGCCACCACCGTGACAGTGAAACACTTGATATTTACTTCGGTCTCCAACCACTGGACGAGAAAGCAAAGGCACACACAAAAAGTGACAAGATGCTAACAGGAAGAGGTTCACATACTCAGTGGTAACAAAGAAAATCGTGAATGAAAATTTGCTCGGTTCCTAGAAGAGAACTGAATTGCTGCAGCACTGCAATCCTATGCCTTGCCCATTTCCTCAGTTAGGTCGAGTTACTGAACACTTATGCCACGTCGGAAAAAAATGCCAGCAAATAGAGATAGTCGTGAGAACGAAGAGCTGATTTACGAGAATCGAGACAATGATTGACAACGTTTTACAATTTAGAAAACTTTTAAAACGTCATCCAATTCGTTTTAGATATGTGTGTAAGGACGTGTACTTTTTCCAGCGACGTTGATTTCGCCAATCAGGGCATCTCATTTTTTATATTTTTGCGGTGAAAAATCACCGGCACGTGTGGTCAAAGTGCCGGCTGCTTTTTTGAACCCTACTGAGATGTTAGTGTTTCTTTTTCTAAATGAGCTTAAAATTTGTTGGTATGTACAAAATAGCTAAATTGACACGAAATCAACTTACTTTTTTGTTGTAGTTTTTTATTATAAAAAATTAACAAAATAGTTTGCAGTTGCTTGAAGATGTTCAATTTCTCCTCTGTTTAACTCTTTATCGCACTACACTTACTCATTTATAGTCGTCAGTACACTCGTTTATAGTCGTTTACGCTCGTTCATACTCGTTCACAGAGCTCACTCGTCAATCATGAGATATCTCCCGGAGAAGGGAAATGTGACATTTCTGAAATACCATAATTGAGCTGTGTATATGAGTCTTGTTTTATTTTCCAGGATGCTGTTGTAGACCACATATTTGAACTGCTGCTGGAGTTTTTCTGCGTGCATGCGCACTCTATAGCGTTTCCTGAAGTCTCTCTTCCTGCTGTTGTTAGAGTAAGTACTGCCCAAAGAACCGCCAAGTTTTACGCCGCTTCGTCGCAAAGAAATATGGCTAGTCTATATTTCGGTTTCTGTTTACGTTAAATACGTTTAGTTTAGCGTGTGATGAACGCGAGAGGAGTAATTGTAACCTTGTGTGTGACAAACGCGTTTTGAACGCGTGTGGCAAGCGATTATGACGAACGCGTCTGACAAATGCGTGTTGAACTCTTTTAACGTATGCTGTGAGGATCGCGTGCGACGAGCGCATGTAGCTAGCATATGTGACAAGTGCGTGTGATGAACGCGAGTGACCATCGCATGAGACAAGCAAACGTGACAAGCGTGTATGATCTTGTGACGAACTTTCGTGACGAGATAGCGTACTAGCTGCGGCGGGATGGCGCTTTTAGCGAACACGTGTAGTGAGCTTACAATTCTTCTGTTTTCTTTGTTGCAGTTACGAAAATTTGTGAAGACTACAAACGTTCCAAAATATCGCAAGTAACTGAAACAACTCGTCGACAAGGTACATCAATTTTTTTTTGGCGGGGGAGAGGGGGAGTTACTTTTTTTAATTTTTTTTTTATACCTAAACTACTCATGTTAGTTAATCTTGTAGTCGCTTATGTTTTCCCTCCACTTTTTTGTTTTTCTCTCTTCAACAGATCGTGGAAACATCCACCGAGGTGACAAACCGCCGATCTAAAGTTTCTTTCAGTCCAAAAGACACAGATAAAGTTGTAAGTTACCCTTTGGGAGAAGCTCAATGAAATTGGTTTTATGTTCACATTAAAGAAGAAACACAAACACAAGAACAAATCACCTTGAAAATGGGCCCGTCGCAAGCACATGAACAAATAATATTTTGTTTCCATTGTGCTCTTATTCCATGGTGATTCCTAGTGAAGACGGGAGAATTTCGTTATTCTAATACCGTATTTGATCGAATGAGCGCCCTCTCTTCGATTAAGCCTCTCTTGAACACGACATTTGAAATAAGTGCCTCTCCTTGAATAAGCGCCCCTCCTCACTTAAGCGCCCGCTCCTCCCCGCTAAGAACGGTAAGAATTTATAAGGGCGGGTAGGCAGAGTTTTTAAATTCTTTTTAAAGGTTGAATCAGTGAGCAGCACGTCTGCGAACTTCTTGAGTTGTAAAGCTATTTGATTTTCCTTCGCGTTTCGTGTGACCAACGCACGCCTTATCAGGGAGTTTTAAAATACAACTAAGTGTGCCGAACAGGAGGAAGCCAACGACGAGGTGAATGTTTTCGATAAAAATGATGAAGATGGAGACGACAATGTAGATGTGGAATGAACTATCTTAAACATATTTCGTTTGTTTTTTTGTTTGTTTGTGTTTTTTTGATAAAAGCTACATCATAGATACAAACTCTAAGTCCTTGTAATTTTGTTAATAAGCGCCTCCCCTCAAATAATCGCCCCTCCTCGATTACGCGCCCCCTTGAAGACGAAATTTGAAATAAGCGCCCTGGGCGCTTATCCGATCAAATACGGTATTCATGTTTGTGTCTGTGTTTGTATTGGTGTTTATTTTTATGCCTATCATTATGGTTGCTTTTCTCGAGAACCCGCTTTGCTGTGCTGAATCGTCCGCTTGTGTTTGGGTGTCCAGTGAAAACCAGATGAAAGTAATGACACCTGACCAGCAAATGCAAATAGTGCAATGGGGCAATTGGAAACCAAAGGAAAAGTATGAGAACGGTCCTAAATCGTGGTAAAAGACTCTTCGCCAGATCACGACTGGTTGTTAGTTTCGCTCTTGACTGCTTGATTAGCAGTCTTCTTTGTTGTCATCGATTTACACTAGAAAAAACACTTTACTCTTCATAATTTTCAGGAAAGATGGACGGCACAGTACAGGCAACATCCAAATGCTATAGTGAAGTTCTATAACACGTGGAAGACCATGAAACCAACAACCCAGCAACAGGTCAGATGTAACTCCAACATCAACATGCATATTCTCCTCACTGTTCTCCATATATCTCTGATTGTACTAGTCAGGGGAATTTGCTTCAACTTCAGGACATTTTTATCTTTGTTGATTATTTCCTTTATTCTCATGACCGCCATGTTTATTCAACTAGTGATATTGTGAGGAGAAAATCGATGTTTGTCACTATTGGGACTTAGAGGGTTAACGCAATTGAGGTGATAGTTTGTTTCTTTTTCAACGCATCCACCATTGTGCAAAACTTATTTTCTGTTGACGTACTTTTAAGATTTATTTTGCTGGTAGAAAACCCTTTCAGTTCTGCCGTCCGCTAGTGCGAAGATGTTCGACGTAGTCCTCAGAAAATGAATCCTGGGCGAATGCAGGACCGCCGCGATTAAGCAAATAGTTTGTATTGCTTAGCATTTTTTTTAATTCCGCGTGTGTTAATTTCAAAGCAGTAATCGCTTAGAAGCAACGTCATTTATTTTATAGCATACCATCCTGAAGCCGAGAAACTTTTCTCCTTATTCCATGTTGGTGAAGAGTCGATTGACATTATTGTTTGAATATAAAGGCTTCAACAGGTCGGCTCGTCTTGCTTGGAAATTTAAGTTGAGTAAAAAATATCGCACGCCACTATTTGTCTAAGGGGTTTACAATGTTATTTCTTTTAATTGTCATAGCAATCTTAGTAAATGAACTACCAAGAAAGATGATTAGACATCAAGTTATTACTTTTACGCAATGAATAAAGCAAGTGAAAGCTTCGTTTCCTCGGCGGTCCGCATGTTGTTGTTGAGCAGTAGAAAATTTTCCTTGTGGCTTTGATTTGCACTACAAATATTTAGATTCCGGTCACACAAGGCCTCCAGTTCTTAAAAAAGGTCTTGGTTTATTTCACTTTTTCGGCTCAAGTTAAGAATTCTACAAAACTGTTCAAAATATTTAGAAACGCCAAGCACTTGTGTTTTAATGCATTAAGCGACCAGTGTACTGTGATGGACACGATAAGCTTCATCGGCTAACTGCCAGATGACTACAGCATGACGGCTCTTCAAGAAAATTTCACATACTATGCTAAGAATGGCCAAAAATCTCAATGGAAATCTCCTGACATCAGTTCTTACATCGTACGGTAAGAAAATAAAATCTTCATTTGCCGAATGAAATGAATCCTCTGATCTTTCAGAAGTTAAAGACTGTTCCGAATCGTAGAAATACTCTTCGGAGGTTTTTCAGTCGACGGTAGGCATCTTGAGTCAAAACACAAGGAAAACGCGACTGAGGTGAGCCTCTGACGTCACAAGCTATTAAATTGCGCAATCACCCAGGAACGCGTTTTCAGTAATGGCGGATACATTTTACGCAACTTTGGAACTAAAAAATATTAGGATGGACGATTTCTTGTTCAGTTTTCTGGGAAAATATAGACCTCAATATAGACACAACGCGATATTCTGCGACAGAATTTGGCCGAAATAAACCTACGAATTTTCGTCTCAGTGGCACTTTAAATTTGAGTTTTAATAGCAAGCAGAATGCTCATGTAGCAAGTTACTGAAATACTTTATTCTTTACCACCTAGTAAGTCATATCTACCATGACCATTTACTTTAGTCGTTTAGACTAATAAGAGAAGTATAGTTATCACAAATAATCTCCATGGTTAAAACAACCTGTCGTTAAATGTTACATTACCTATTTTATTTAGTTGACAATTTTGACTGTCAGTTAAAATAGTTAAAATGACAACTATTATTTGTTACGACCATGTTAAAAAGTCATTTTCCTTTCGTACATTAGATTTCTTTAAAATCTGCCAACAGAGTAGAAAGTATTTTAATGCAGGAACAAGGAATAGAAGCCAAAGTGTCCTCAAGGGAGATCCTTTTTTTATCGTTTGATTGTCTGGAACCTTGTGGTGAAAATGATTTTAAATAATTTTTCTTTTACATTCCTTGGACTGGACATAGGAGCGGATGGCTTTGGGTATGTTTTTTACAGGCTTTTGGAATGTCATAAGAATAATAGTAACTGTCAGCCCAAGGTGCAAGGCGATTTCTGCCAGCCCTCCCAACATCGTCTACCTTACTCCAGTGTGAACAATTCTGCGAATGTCATTGCAGTCAATCGCAATTGCAAATGCCACAGTCACGAACAACACATGGTGGCTTGATTTCGCATTTAGTAGTTCATCTGCTATTCTCCTTCTGACATGCTTGGAATATTGGGCATGATACATGGTAAAAAGTCTGTTCTTTGCTGAAGGCTCTGCTGAAGGGTGGTATTGGTCTTTGCCGATTTCATTGGAAAATACAGGAAACAGCCTGAAATTGTTTGTAGATTTCCATAAATAAGAGTGAGGGGCGTTTCCAGCCTCTTTGATTTGAGTTCTGCAACAATTGGCTGCAAAATTCTATCCAATTTGTCATTGCCGCTATCAGGACGCACATGGCAGGCATAAGTCCTGTTTGGACTATACTCAACTGTTACTGGGGTGGACAGTCCTAAGGCAGTTACAATGCCACTTTTTGTAGCTGCTGTTGCTGTGTGTGTAAGTGCCAGTAGTGATGACACTCAGATGGGAACAAATTTGTTAACAGGCTTATTCTTCTATATGCTGGACGAAATGTGGCCCTTAACAAAAAACAGAAAAGAAGGTATAAATATAAATTTGTGTCCTACGTGATGTTTAATTTGTAATTATGTAATGACTGAAGTACACAATCCCATAAAATGGTTCATTTCCCATGCATCTTTCTCTTTTCACGGGTTGCTCTTTATTTAATCTCTGAAAACATGAGTTGCATGGACAAGAACGTCTCTCTGGGTATTTACGCTTTCTGATTGCTTTCATTTCACAAGGCAGTTATGAAGTGGTTCGAATGATAAAAAATGTAGACAGATAGACAGTCAGACAGACAGACTTTATTTATGGACGATAAAAGTAAAAGTTGTACAGTCTGTGGGGTCATATGAAAGATTTTAAAAATACAATAAATGCCTGACTAAAAAACTATTGCAAGTTATTAGCCAGTGAGGTATACTGCAGGAAGTTTGTGGTAAGAGGCCTTGCATATAAATTAGAAGGGTTTGATATTTTCTAGCTGGCAGGGAAGCAATTATTAGATATATTGAAGGATGTCTATTTATGAAAGAAGATGACTTTTTAACGGTTTTGATTGAAAATGATAACGTATTCAGTAGGAAATTGGTCTATTCTAATCAGATGGTTTTAATATAAGGTTAAGTAATAAAAACTATTAGCATTTGCAGTGAACATAATCTTTTTAAAATGTACGTTGTACACATGTGCACTCAGTTAGTTCAAGTTTGAAAAGAAAGCAACAGGACTAGAAGAAAAATATATTCTATAAATACCATTCAAGAACCAAATGAGCCTCGTCCACAACAATGACTTGGACCCTTTCGCTTTAAGTATTTTGGCAACATTGTTGTTGTCCACGAATCTAATACTCCAGGGTGCCCAAACATCAAACAACATTTCTTGATATCTTCCGGGATGGTGAGTTTTCGTTCCCCTTCTTCTTCTCGCACACTTTGTAAGACACACACATTCAACAGTCCTTCCAGTTTTTGCACCTGGTCTCTCATAAATGCGCTCAAAGGCGAAACTACGATAACAAGAGAATATTGCCCTGCAGCAGCTTCGGTTTTCCGAAACCTGTCGGCAATGCCACCAGCACACCTTTTTTGTACACATATAGCTCTTTAATTAGGTATCGTACTGCTCTTTTTTATTAACACTTTTATTCCTAATTTTTCTATGGAAAACTCAATTGCCTCGTGGAATAGTGACGCCATTTGGTAAAACCGGATGTGCGAATACCTGACGCCTGCGCAGTTTGACCGATCACAGGAGTTCCCGACCGCTGGTCTAGGGTAATGCGGACTCTGGGAAGGAGATTGGTCAGCGTGGTCTTGAAGGTTTCCTCTTTTGTGAGAACTTTCAGCTGCTGTAACTTGGAAATGCAGCTCCATGGAGCAGCTGGAGTTCGGAATGAAACCTTAGAGGTAACTAGAACTTTCATGATTATCCTGATTACGTTGAATAGGAAGATTCTTCTGACTGATCGATGGATCGGAGTCGAAGGAGTCGATATTAGTTGGAAAAGAAGGCGCAGAAATTGAGACTGATTTCGTTAGAATGTCGCTTTTTGCGAGCAGTAGCTGTAACAGTCATCATCATTCGAGCAGCTGTTCAACGGTGATCAACTTTGTACGGACTTGTGGTTTGGAATTTGCTCTTTTAAGGCATACCATATCCAACTTATTCTTTGCTTTCAATAATCGTTATATGAAGTAGTTGCTACAGCGCGTGCGCTATGTGATGAAGCTGACTATGGTATCACGCGATTACAAGAGGTCACATCATGGGCAACCGACCAAACTGTCTGTCAAGTCCTCCGCGACGTTTTGTAGTGGAACGTACCGCTAAATCCGCGAAGAAAAGGTCGAGAGATCTCAGGGAAAATCAATAATGGACAAGAATTTGTATGTTGTGGAGGTTGTTGAAGTGGACACGTCAAAGAAAAAAGGCCTTAACGCTTTCATGCATGTTGTTGTAGAACAAGAAAATAATTAATTAAAATACAGTCACATGCTTATGGTCTCACTGCCAAAGTGTGAGCTACTGGGGATGAGCATGAGTTGCAAAGAGAGCAGAGTGGAAATTAGAGAAGCTAAGTGTATTTACTCCGTGATTTCAAGCCTGTGGATTTATTACTATTGAGGTAAGATGAAGCACTTTATCTACTGATTCTTTATGGTGTCAAGATTACAAAAAATATTGATAGTGTCTTTAAATACCTTACTTTCTGAAGAGAAACTAGCATCGAAAGTGATATGTATTCCCGACTTGAAGCGTGAGGGATCTGTTATGTTGTTCCTGAAGAACACCATGTAGTAGGGGGTAAAAATTATTTGGTATAAAGCAATACTGCAAGCATATTAGATTTGTATATATTGCTCGAAAAACATGATTAAGACCTCTATGCAGTTAGATAGAGGAAGAGCATGTTTTTTAATTAAAGATATTTCATTATTTTCTGCTTATATTTTATGTGTATTTTATGTTATTTTCATTTGAGCCATCTCTAGTCTATTGAGTTTTGTTTTGCACTTGTTCTAAGGCCTACAAATGTTCACCATGCATTTCTGTGATATGTGGGCACAATTGATTTGTATACCGATTTATTTTAACTTTGGACATATATAATTTTGCATCTGCAGATATTATTTGTAAACAATGGCTACGTCTGCTCCTGTCACATTTTCAACGAGGTCATTTTACGGGTCAAGGGCAAGAGTCCAGCGTGAGAGACGACAGGTGCATTTAATGGAGCCTGATTTTGGTGGGAGTGACAGAGAAAGTGATAATGATGAAGATGAAGTGGCAAACATTCCTGCTGAAGGAAGTGATTATTCAAGTTCAAGTGAACAGGAAGGGGATAGTGATTGAGATGATGATGAGAATGTTGATGTGGTTCCTGATAATGGCACCGAGAGTTCTGATGAAGAAGGTGAGATTGGACGAAGGTGCAAAACAGGAAAGACATCCCAAAATGTATGATGGCGTAAGCGGAATCCTGTCATTTATGATGTGGCATTTAGAGGTGAGCGTTTTCCTCCATCACCACTCGAAGATAAAACCGTGTATCAGTACTTCAAGCAGTTTTTTGATGACGATCTGATTGACCTCCTTGCACATCAAACAAAACTGTACTCAGTAGAAACCTAAGAAAGGGGAGAAACGATCAGGAGAACAGGACCAATGCAAGAAAGAAAGAAAATCAAAACATGCAGAAATGTCTAGTAACAATGAGAGGAATCATGATAGTCCTAGGAATGGAAAAGCATGCTAGCCCAGTGTCTTCCTTTGATGAGTAGCACAGTCATGAGTCCATTTCAGGGGTGCCTTCCCATTATTTATAATATCTTGGTTTCTGATGCCTCTTTCATGCTGAAAATTTTTTCTCACATTGTGCAAATAGTGCTGCTTGATTTACAAGTAATAGAAGGCATGTCTTCTTTACAATAAACTTGGAAAAAAATTTTACTTTGACAAAATATGGCTAAATGTACATGTAACGCGTAACACAAACAACGGCTGTGCAAGTGTATGTTCAATAATTTCTCCACTTACATCGCACGAAATCTTAAGAAACCTAGGTTACAATTCAGACCAATAAAGGCAAACACACACATTAACTTTCAGACACATTACTTTGTTGGAAGTTCTTGTAAAACTGCAGTTTTGTACTGATCCTTCGTTGTAACGCTTCATAAGTTTTTGAAAGGCATTTTATAAAATACTGAGATGTGGCTCGGCACATTACTTGAAATACAAAATAAAAGGTGTCAGATGATTCTTTATCCCTTTCACCGGCCTGAGCCTCTTTTGCGGCTCACGAATTTCCGGTGCGAGGCAGCCTGGGCCGCTTTAGCGGCTTTCAGACACTGATGTACTGGTCGTGCTGTCGGTCGTGCTCAAAATAGAACAAAAAGGCTCTAGAGGGGGTTAATGTATTTGACAGGTTTGTATACACACGGAGGATTGCATCAAATGGATTTCCGGCATTTTGTTCTGTACAAATTATGCGAAATATTGGACCATGAAGTCAGAGTTAGAAAGGTACAAGTAAATTATTTTGTTGCTCCACTTGTTGTTGTAGTTTCTGTAGTTATGTCTTCCGATTCAGATGATTCTGTTAGTCTTTCTGGCAGCGAATCTGAGCTACATTTAGACGATATTTTCGGCGACAGCGAAGACAAAGACGGCCATTTCGAAGGCTTTTCTGTGATATGTGGGCACAATTGATTTGTATACCGATTTATTTTAACTTTGGACATATATAATTTTGCATCTGCAGATATTATTTGTAAACAATGGCTACGTCTGCTCCTGTCACATTTTCAACAAGGTCATTGTACGGGTCAAGGGCAAGAGTCCAGCGTGAGAGATGACAGGTGCATTTGATGGAGCCTGATTTTGGTGGGAGTGACAAAGAATGTGATAATGATGAAGATGAAGTGGCAAACATTCTTGCTGAAGAAAGTGATTATTCAAGTTCAAGTGAACAGGAAGGGGATAGTGATTGAGATGATGATGAGAATGTTGATGTGGTTCCTGATAATGGCACCGAGAGTTCTGATGAAGAAGGTGAGATTGGACGAAGGTGCAAAACAGGAAAGACATCCCAAAATGTATGATGGCGTAAGCGGGATCCTGTCATTTATGATGTGGCATTTAGAGGTGAGCGTTTTCCTCCACCACCACTCGAAGATAAAACCGTGTATCAGTACTTCAAGCAGTTTTTTGATGACGATCTGATTGACCTCCTTGCACATCAAACAAAACTGTACTCAGTAGAAACCTAAGAAAGGGGAGAAACGATCAGGAGAACAGGACCAATGCAAGAAAGAAAGAAAATCAAAACATGCAGAAATGTCTAGTAACAATGAGAGGAATCATGATAGTCCTAGGAATGGAAAAGCATGCTAGCCCAGTGTCTTCCTTTGATGAGTAGCACAGTCATGAGTCCATTTCAGGGGTGCCTTCCCATTATTTATAATATCTTGGTTTCTGATGCCTCTTTCATGCTGAAAATTTTTTCTCACATTGTGCAAATAGTGCTGCTTGATTTACAAGTAATAGAAGGCATGTCTTCTTTACAATAAACTTGGAAAAAAATTTTACTTTGACAAAATATGGCTAAATGTACATGTAACGCGTAACACAAACAACGGCTGTGCAAGTGTATGTTCAATAATTTCTCCACTTACATCGCACGAAATCTTAAGAAACCTAGGTTACAATTCAGACCAATAAAGGCAAACACACACATTAACTTTCAGACACATTACTTTGTTGGAAGTTCTTGTAAAACTGCAGTTTTGTACTGATCCTTCGTTGTAACGCTTCATAAGTTTTTGAAAGGCATTTTATAAAATACTGAGATGTGGCTCGGCACATTACTTGAAATACAAAATAAAAGGTGTCAGATGATTCTTTATCCCTTTCACCGGCCTGAGCCTCTTTTGCGGCTCACGAATTTCCGGTGCGAGGCAGCCTGGGCCGCTTTAGCGGCTTTCAGACACTGATGTACTGGTCGTGCTGTCGGTCGTGCTCAAAATAGAACAAAAAGGCTCTAGAGGGGGTTAATGTATTTGACAGGTTTGTATACACACGGAGGATTGCATCAAATGGATTTCCGGCATTTTGTTCTGTACAAATTATGCGAAATATTGGACCATGAAGTCAGAGTTAGAAAGGTACAAGTAAATTATTTTGTTGCTCCACTTGTTGTTGTAGTTTCTGTAGTTATGTCTTCCGATTCAGATGATTCTGTTAGTCTTTCTGGCAGCGATTCTGAGCTACATTTAGACGATATTTTCGGCGACAGCGAAGACAAAGACGGTCATTTCGAAGGCTTTTCTGTGATATGTGGGCACAATTGATTTGTATACCGATTTATTTTAACTTTGGACATATATAATTTTGCATCTGCAGATATTATTTGTAAACAATGGCTACGTCTGCTCCTGTCACATTTTCAACAAGGTCATTGTACGGGTCAAGGGCAAGAGTCCAGCGTGAGAGACGACAGGTGCATTTGATGGAGCCTGATTTTGGTGGGAGTGACAAAGAATGTGATAATGATGAAGATGAAGTGGCAAACATTCTTGCTGAAGAAAGTGATTATTCAAGTTCAAGTGAACAGGAAGGGGATAGTGATTGAGATGATGATGAGAATGTTGATGTGGTTCCTGATAATGGCACCGAGAGTTCTGATGAAGAAGGTGAGATTGGACGAAGGTGCAAAACAGGAAAGACATCCCAAAATGTATGATGGCGTAAGCGGGATCCTGTCATTTATGATGTGGCATTTAGAGGTGAGCGTTTTCCTCCACCACCACTCGAAGATAAAACCGTGTATCAGTACTTCAAGCAGTTTTTTGATGACGATCTGATTGACCTCCTTGCACATCAAACAAAACTGTACTCAGTAGAAACCTAAGAAAGGGGAGAAACGATCAGGAGAACAGGACCAATGCAAGAAAGAAAGAAAATCAAAACATGCAGAAATGTCTAGTAACAATGAGAGGAATCATGATAGTCCTAGGAATGGAAAAGCATGCTAGCCCAGTGTCTTCCTTTGATGAGTAGCACAGTCATGAGTCCATTTCAGGGGTGCCTTCCCATTATTTATAATATCTTGGTTTCTGATGCCTCTTTCATGCTGAAAATTTTTTCTCACATTGTGCAAATAGTGCTGCTTGATTTACAAGTAATAGAAGTCATGTCTTCTTTACAATAAACTTGGAAAAAAATTTTACTTTGACAAAATATGGCTAAATGTACATGTAACGCGTAACACAAACAACGGCTGTGCAAGTGTATGTTCAATAATTTCTCCACTTACATCGCACGAAATCTTAAGAAACCTAGGTTACAATTCAGACCAATAAAGGCAAACACACACATTAACTTTCAGACACATTGCTTTGTTGGAAGTTCTTGTAAAACTGCAGTTTTGTACTGATCCTTCGTTGTAACGCTTCATAAGTTTTTGAAAGGCATTTTATAAAATACTGAGATGTGGCTCGGCACATTACTTGAAATACAAAATAAAAGGTGTCAGATGATTCTTTATCCCTTTCACCGGCCTGAGCCTCTTTTGCGGCTCACGAATTTCCGGTGCGAGGCAGCCTGGGCCGCTTTAGCGGGTTTCAGACACTGATGTACTGGTCGTGCTGTTGGTCGTGCTCAAAATAGAACAAAAAGGCTCTAGAGGGGGGTTAATGTATTTGACAGGTTTGTATACACACGGAGGATTGCATCAAATGGATTTCCGGCATTTTGTTCTGTACAAATTATGCGAAATATTGGACCATGAAGTCAGAGTTAGAAAGGTACAAGTAAATTATTTTGTTGCTCCACTTGTTGTTGTAGTTTCTGTAGTTATGTCTTCCGATTCAGATGATTCTGTTAGTCTTTCTGGCAGCGAATCTGAGCTACATTTAGACGATATTTTCGGCGACAGCGAAGACAAAGACGGCCATTTCGAAGGCTTTTCTGTGATGTGTGGGCACAATTGATTTGTATACCGATTTATTTTAACTTTGGACATATATAATTTTGCATCTGCAGATATTATTTGTAAACAATGGCTACGTCTGCTCCTGTCACATTTTCAACACGGTCATTTTACGGGTCAAGGGCAAGAGTCCAGCGTGAGAGACAACAGGTGCATTTAATGGAGCCTGATTTTGGTGGGAGTGACAGAGAATGTGATAATGATGAAGATGAAGTGGCAAACATTCCTGCTGAAGAAAGTGATTATTCAAGTTCAAGTGAACAGGAAGGGGATAGTGATTGAGATGATGATGAGAATGTTGATGTGGTTCCTGATAATGGCACCGAGAGTTCTGATGAAGAAGGTGAGATTGGACGAAGGTGCAAAACAGGAAAGACATCCCAAAATGTATGATGGCGTAAGCGGAATCCTGTCATTTATGATGTGGCATTTAGAGGTGAGCGTTTTCCTCCACCACCACTCGAAGATAAAACCGTGTATCAGTACTTCAAGCAGTTTTTTGATGACGATCTGATTGACCTCCTTGCACATCAAACAAAACTGTACTCAGTAGAAACCTAAGAAAGGGGAGAAACGATCAGGAGAACAGGACCAATGCAAGAAAGAAAGAAAATCAAAACATGCAGAAATGTCTAGTAACAATGAGAGGAATCATGATAGTCCTAGGAATGGAAAAGCATGCTAGCCCAGTGTCTTCCTTTGATGAGTAGCACAGTCATGAGTCCATTTCAGGGGTGCCTTCCCATTATTTATAATATCTTGGTTTCTGATGCCTCTTTCATGCTGAAAATGTTTTCTCACATTGTACAAATAGTGCTGCTTGATTTACAAGTAATAGAAGGCATGTCTTCTTTACAATAAACTTGGAAAAAAATTTTACTTTGACAAAATATGGCTAAATGTACATGTAACACGTAACACAAACAACGGCTGTGCAAGTGTATGTTCAATAATTTCTCCACTTACATCGCACGAAATCTTAAGAAACCTAGGTTACAATTCAGACCAATAAAGGCAAACACACATTAACTTTCAGACACATTCCTTTGTTGGAAGTTCTTGTAAAACTGCAGTTTTGTACTGATCCTTCGTTGTAACGCTTCATAAGTTTTTGAAAGGCATTTTATAAAATACTGAGATGTGGCTCGGCACATTACTTGAAATACAAAATAAAAGGTGTCAGATGATTCTTTATCCCTTTCACCGGCCTGAGCCTCTTTTGCGGCTCACGAATTTCCGGTGCGAGGCAGCCTGGGCCGCTTTAGCGGGTTTCAGACACTGATGTACTGGTCGTGCTGTCGGTCGTGCTCAAAATAGAACAAAAAGGCTCTAGAGGGGGGTTAATGTATTTGACAGGTTTGTATACACACGGAGGATTGCATCAAATGGATTTCCGGCATTTTGTTCTGTACAAATTATTCGAAATATTGGACCATGAAGTCAGAGTTAGAAAGGTACAAGTAAATTATTTTGTTGCTCCACTTGTTGTTGTAGTTTCTGTAGTTATGTCTTCCGATTCAGATGATTCTGTTAGTCTTTCTGGCAGCGATTCTGAGCTACATTTAGACGATATTTTCGGCGACAGTGAAGACAAAGACGGCGATTTCGAAGGCTTTTCTGTGATATGTGGGCACAATTGATTTGTATACCGATTTATTTTAACTTTGGACATATATAATTTTGCATCTGCAGATATTATTTGTAAACAATGGCTATGTCTGCTCCTGTCACATTTTCAACAAGGTCATTTTACGGGTCAAGGGCAAGAGTCCAGCGTGAGAGACGACAGGTGCATTTGATGGAGCCTGATTTTGGTGGGAGTGACAGAGAAAGTGATAATGATGAAGATGAAGTGGCAAACATTGCTGCTGAAGAAAGTGATTATTCAAGTTCAAGTGAACAGGAAGGGCATAGTGATTGAGATGATGATGAGAATGTTGATGTGGTTCCTGATAATGGCACCGAGAGTTCTGATGAAGAAGGTGAGATTGGACAAAGGTGCAAAACAGGAAAGACATCCCAAAATGTATGATGGCGTAAGCGGGATCCTGTCATTTATGATGTGGCATTTAGAGGTGAGCGTTTTCCTCCACCACCACTGGAAGATAAAACCGTGTATCGGTACTTCAAGCAGTTTTTTGATGACGATGTGATTGATCTCCTTGCACATGAAACAAAGCTGTACTCAGTAGAAACCTAAGAAAGGGGAGAAACGATCAGGAGAACAGCACCAATGCAAGAAAGAAAGAAAATCAAAACAGGCAAAAATGTCTAGTAACAATGAGAGGAATCATGATAGTCCTAGGAATGGAAAACCATGCTAGCCTAGTGTCTTCCTTTGATGAGTAGCACAGTCATGAGTCCATTTCAGGGGTGCCTTCCCATTATTTATAATATCTTGGTTTCTGATGCCTCTTTCATGCTGAAAATTTTTTCTCACATTGTGCAAATAGTGCTGCTTGATTTACAAGTAATAGAAGTCTTGTCTTCTTTACAATAAACTTGGAAAAAAATTTTACTTTGACAAAATATGGCTAAATGTACATGTAACGCGTAACACAAACAACGGCTGTGCAAGTGTATGTTCAATAATTTCTCCACTTACATCGCACGAAATCTTAAGAAACCTAGGTTACAATTCAGACCAATAAAGGCAAACACACACATTAACTTTCAGACACATTGCTTTGTTGGAAGTTCTTGTAAAACTGCAGTTTTGTACTGATCCTTCGTTGTAACGCTTCATAAGTTTTTGAAAGGCATTTTATAAAATACTGAGATGTGGCTCGGCACATTACTTGAAATACAAAATAAAAGGTGTCAGATGATTCTTTATCCCTTTCACCGGCCTGAGCCTCTTTTGCGGCTCACGAATTTCCGGTGCGAGGCAGCCTGGGCCGCTTTAGCGGCTTTCAGACACTGATGTACTGGTCGTGCTGTAGGTCGTGCTCAAAATAGAACAAAAAGGCTCTAGAGGGGGGTTAATGTATTTGACAGGTTTGTATACACACGGAGGATTGCATCAAATGGATTTCCGGCATTTTGTTCTGTACAAATTATTCGAAATATTGGACCATGAAGTCAGAGTTAGAAAGGTACAAGTAAATTATTTTGTTGCTCCACTTGTTGTTGTAGTTTCTGTAGTTATGTCTTCCGATTCAGATGATTCTGTTAGTCTTTCTGGCAGCGATTCTGAGCTACATTTAGACGATATTTTCGGCGACAGCGAAGACAAAGACGGCAATTTCGAAGGCTTTTCTGTGATATGTGGGCACAATTGATTTGTATACCGATTTATTTTAACTTTGGACATATATAATTTTGCATCTGCAGATATTATTTGTAAACAATGGCTATGTCTGCTGCTGTCACATTTTCAACAAGGTCATTTTACGGGTCAAGGGCAAGAGTCCAGCGTGAGAGACGACAGGTGCATTTGATGGAGCCTGATTTTGGTGGGAGTGACAGAGAAAGTGATAATGATGAAGATGAAGTGGCAAACATTCCTGCTGAAGAAAGTGATTATTCAAGTTCAAGTGAACAGGAAGGGCATAGTGATTGAGATGATGATGAGAATGTTGATGTGGTTCCTGATAATGGCACCGAGAGTTCTGATGAAGAAGGTGAGATTGGACGAAGGTGCAAAACAGGAAAGACATCCCAAAATGTATGATGGCGTAAGCGGGATCCTGTCATTTATGATGTGGCATTTAGAGGTGAGCGTTTTCCTCCACCACCACTGGAAGATAAAACCGTGTATCGGTACTTCAAGCAGTTTTTTGATGACGATGTGATTGATCTCCTTGCACATGAAACAAAGCTGTACTCAGTAGAAACCTAAGAAAGGGAAGAAACGATCAGGAGAACAGCACCAATGCAAGAAAGAAAGAAAATCAAAACAGGCAAAAATGTCTAGTAACAATGAGAGGAATCATGATAGTCCTAGGAATGGAAAACCATGCTAGCCTAGTGTCTTCCTTTGATGAGTAGCACAGTCATGAGTCCATTTCAGGGGTGCCTTCCCATTATTTATAATATCTTGGTTTCTGATGCCTCTTTCATGCTGAAAATTTTTTCTCACATTGTGCAAATAGTGCTGCTTGATTTACAAGTAATAGAAGTCTTGTCTTCTTTACAATAAACTTGGAAAAAAATTTTACTTTGACAAAATATGGCTAAATGTACATGTAACGCGTAACACAAACAACGGCTGTGCAAGTGTATGTTCGATAATTTCTCCACTTACATTGCATGAAATCTTAAGAAACCTAGGTTACAATTCAGACCAATAAGGGCAAACACACATTAACTTTCAGACACATTGCTTTGTTGGAAGTTCTTGTAAAACTGCAGTTTTGTACTGATCCTTCGTTGTAACGCTTCATAAGTTTTTGAAAGGCATTTTATAAAATACTGAGATGTGGCTCGGCACATTACTTGAAATACAAAATAAAAGGTGTCAGATGATTCTTTATCCCTTTCACCGGCCTGAGCCTCTTTTGCGGCTCACGAATTTCCGGTGCGAGGCAGCCTGGGCCGCTTTAGCGGTTTTCAGACACTGATGTACTGGTCGTGCTGTTGGTCGTGCTCAAAATAGAACAAAAAGGCTCTAGAGGGGGGTTAATGTATTTGACAGGTTTGTATACACACGGAGGATTGCATCAAATGGATTTCTGGCATTTTGTTCTGTACAAATTATGCGAAATATTGGACCATGAAGTCAGAGTTAGAAAGGTACAAGTAAATTATTTTGTTGCTCCACTTGTTGTTGTAGTTTCTGTAGTTATGTCTTCCGATTCAGATGATTCTGTTAGTCTTTCTGGCAACGATTCTGAGCTACATTTAGACGATATTTTCGGCGACAGCGAAGACAAAGACGGCGATTTCGAAGGCTTTTCTGTGATATGTGGGCACAATTGATTTGTATACCGATTTATTTTAACTTTGGACATATATAATTTTGCATCTGCAGATATTATTTGTAAACAATGGCTATGTCTGCTGCTGTCACATTTTCAACAAGGTCATTTTACGGGTCAAGGGCAAGAGTCCAGCGTGAGAGACGACAGGTGCATTTGATGGAGCCTGATTTTGGTGGGAGTAACAGAGAAAGTGATAATGATGAAGATGAAGTGGCAAACATTCCTGCTGAAGAAAGTGATTATTCAAGTTCAAGTGAACAGGAAGGGCATAGTGATTGAGATGATGATGAGAATGTTGATGTGGTTCCTGATAATGGCACCGAGAGTTCTGATGAAGAAGGTGAGATTGGACGAAGGTGCAAAACAGGAAAGACATCCCAAAATGTATGATGGCGTAAGCGGGATCCTGTCATTTATGATGTGGCATTTAGAGGTGAGCGTTTTCCTCCACCACCACTCGAAGATAAAACCGTGTATCAGTACTTCAAGCAGTTTTTTGATGATCTGATTGATCTCCTTGCACATCAAACAAAACTGTACTCATTAGAAACCTAAGAAAGGGGAGAAACGATCAGGAGAACAGGACCAATGCAAGAAAGAAAGAAAATCAAAACATGCAGAAATGTCTAGTAACAATGAGAGGAATCATGATAGTCCTAGGAATGGAAAAGCATGCTAGCCCAGTGTCTTCCTTTGATGAGTAGCACAGTCATGAGTCCATTTCAGGGGTGCCTTCCCATTATTTATAATATCTTGGTTTCTGATGCCTCTTTCATGCTGAAAATTTTTTCTCACATTGTGCAAATAGTGCTGCTTGATTTACAAGTAATAGAAGGCATGTCTTCTTTACAATAAACTTGGAAAACATTTTACTTTGACAAAATATGGCTAAATGTACATGTAACGCGTAACACAAACAACGGCTGTGCAAGTGTATGTTCAATAATTTCTCCACTTACATCGCACGAAATCTTAAGAAACCTAGGTTACAATTCAGACCAATAAAGGCAAACACACACATTAACTTTCAGACACATTGCTTTGTTGGAAGTTCTTGTAAAACTGCAGTTTTGTACTGATCCTTCGTTGTAACGCTTCATAAGTTTTTGAAAGGCATTTTATAAAATACTGAGATGTGGCTCGGCACATTACTTGAAATACAAAATAAAAGGTGTCAGATGATTCTTTATCCCTTTCACCGGCCTGAGCCTCTTTTGCGGCTGACGAATTTCCGGCGCGAGGCAGCCTGGGCCGCTTTAGCGGGTTTCAGACACTGATGTACTGGTCGTGCTGTCGGTCGTGCTCAAAATAGAACAAAAAGGCTCTAGAGGGGGTTAATGTATTTGACAGGTTTGTATAGACAGGGAGGATTGCATCAAATGGATTTGCGGCATTTTGTTCTGTACAAATTATGCGAAATATTGGACCATGAAGTCAGAGTTAGAAAGGTACAAGTAAATTATTTTATTGCTCCACTTGTTGTTGTAGTTTCTGTAGTTATGTCTTCCGATTCAGATGATTCTGTTAGTCTTTCTGGCAGCGAATCTGAGCTACATTTAGACGATATTTTCGGCGACAGCGAAGACAAAGATGGCGATTTCGAAGGCTTCACAAATGCCGATATTTCAGCTGAAATTGAGTGTCAGTGGTCGCAAACAGCTGACGACAACTGCGATCATTTTACGGGATTTAACGCTGCAAATGTTGGCCCTATGAGAAACAACAAAGGAAAGAATCCGGCTGAGATATTCGGTGTGTTTGTTGATGAAGAAATTCTTCAAAACATCAAGACGTGGACGAAGAGAAATGCCGTGAAGAAGCGAACCGAAAATCCAAGGCAACACAAGACTCAATGGATCCTCGTAGAAAACACCGATGAGCTTCGCGCATTTTTCAGCATACTGATCGCAATGAATGATTTGGTTGAATTGCCACGCTGTGAAAACTATTTTGAAAGAAACGAACAAATGTGGTTGTTTCAATCGACTGTCTTTTGGAAAGTTTTTTCTGAAAAGCGGTTCAACCAAATCAACCGCTACATTTATTTTAGCGATCCCAACGCTCCAATTCCACCAAGAAATGATGAAAACTTTGACCGTCTTCATAAAGTCAGACCTTTTCTCGACTAGTTGACCCGTAAATTCCGAAGGAAGTACAAGTGGTCGGGAGCTAACACTAGATGAAGCCATGGTTCTGTTGAAAGGCCGAGTTGGAATCAAGCAACGAATTGCTTCTAAGGCTGTTCCTTGGGGCATCAAACTGTGGATGCCTACCGACTCCAACAATTCTTACATGACAAATGTTGAAGTCTATCTCGTGAAAGAAAGCGATCCCAATGAAAGGACCCCCTTGAAGAAGAGTGGAACAGTAGTAGTACGTGTCACAAGAAATTATCAAGGCAAAGGACACCATTTTGTATGTGGACAATTTTCATTCTTCGCGTTATTTATTTCTTTATTTGAAAGTGCATGAGTTGTATGCTACTGGAACTGTCAACCCCACTCGTGCTGGCTACCCATGGGAACTTGGTGCCGACGCCAGAGGACTGCTTCAAGGTCAGTTCAGGTGGAGGCAGTTTCACACGAATTGTTTGCCACTGTCTGGCAAGACACCAAAGCTGTCAACTTCCCTTCTGTTGTCCATCCTCCAACAGAATGAGTTTAAATGACGTGTAACAGAAGACAACGGGAAGGAGGTCGCACAGTTCACCTGCAGATCCAGCTCGAATGTCCAAAGGTTGCATCTGAGTATGGGAAGTTCATGGGAGGGGTGGATGGAAATGATCAGATGACACGAGTACGCAAGGGCTAAAAGCAGATGCGGTGGTACATGCGCCTGGTCATCAAGTTCGTGGAAATTTCTGCGTACAATGCCTATCTACTGGATGGATATGTGCGTGAGAATGAGTCCTAGGAGTCCAGGAAGTATGAGCTTCACCTATTCAAAAAGGAGATGGTCATGGGTCTGGTGGGGGAGACCAGGGCACTCCAGAAAACCCCAGGACGCAAGAGGAGGCATGTAGAGGACCGGCTGCTCAACGTTGGTCGACATTTTCCTGAGAAGGGAGAGGGCAAGGATCACCGCTGCGTGGTTTGTTTGGAGAAACGTCGGAGAAGTCGTGTTGGTTGTGGTGGCAGATTTCCAAATGCTGCCAAAACCACCTTCAAATTCTGTGAGTGTGATGTTTACTTGTGCATTTTGAAAGATCAAAATTGCTTCAAGAAATATCACACTCAAGTTGAATTTTGGCGTGACAATCAAGCTAACAGCAGTGATGCGAGTGATTGTGAGGATGATGATTAGTTTTGACGATATCTGTTTTTTAATCAAAGTTCACTAAAGCAAGAAAACTCTTTCTGTCAAGTTCTTGTTTAACTTGTAAACAAAGAAGTCAATTGTAGACCTGTAATGAATGTATATTTGCATTGTTAATTTTCGTAAATAAGTATGAAGGAAAGTGATCCTGTAAAATTACATTTACTCTTTCAAATTTACCAAAACAATGCGAGGAAGCAATTAGCTAAGTTTTTAAAATATGTTTTCAACTATTTCTCTTATTACGAACTGATTTTTGAGTATTTATCATGTTTTTTGTGTATAATTACTTGTTTTATTAGTTAGCAATATTTGCCCATTGTTACCATGGTAATGGCACCCTGGGGGTGGTCTGGAGTGGTCCCAAATAAAAGTGTATCTTTCATGCTTTCAGGATGGTATGGGTGTTGTTTATAAAAAAATCACTCCTTCATGGCTAAAATCAAGCTTGAAGATAGGCACCCTGTAAATTGTATTCCCCACTTGGGAATTGAGCGTCTTGAGACAAAACCCCCCAGGGAAAATTGGCCTATTTAAAATGAAATTGGAGACGGCAATGATAACAAGGTGTGTTATGTCCCACTTAGAAAGAGAAATCATGCTTTATCCACTACTGGATGGTTTTTCCAAGAGTACGTCATGTGAGTTACAGGTGTGTGAATGCGTCACAGACCTTATTGACACCTCGGCAAACAGTAAGCAAATGCATGTCGTCGTAGTGGACGTCTGCTAGGGCTGTGACAAAGTCGCTTACAGCTGGATATTGTTAAAACTTAAGTTTTATGGCGATCAGAAACAAGACCTTAGACTGGATTAAGAACTTAGTGTATAACAGTCAGCAATGTGTGGCCATAGATGCAGAGAGGTCAGTCTCTGGTCCAGTTCTCTTGGGCGTCCCACAGGGATCAGTTATCGCCCTTGTGGTCTTTCTCATTTATGTGAAAAGACTTAGAGTTTGGTGCTTGAAAGACTTTGGAGCATGTTATGTTTTGAGATTGAAGAGAAGTGATATACTTTTCTTTTGTGTTTAGATGAACCATAAGTGGTGACCATAATGCAACAGCGTTGCTGAGCAAAAAGTCCATTTTTCTATGAATGTTCAGCAAGATGTAATTTAGTTTTAGCCTTCTGACATGTAGTAGATGAGAAATAATTGTAGAAGTGTTCATTGCTGTTTTTGCCAGTCTCCCAACAATAAAGACGTTTATTGGAAGGATTGTGAGTGACAGGTTAAGGCATAATTTCGATTGCTTTTTGAATGGACGATAATATTTTTGTATATATATAAATATATGACATGTATTTATTTAGGTTTTCCATACTGACTTGCGGGAGCGGAAGTTGAAACTTGTTTGCTTCATTTTTGTCAATGTCCAATTTAGGTACTCAATGTGACGGCTTTTATGAAGAGAAGCTTTTTAGTAATGGAAAGGAAGCAGAACCCGTAGTTGTTACCACGATCCTCGAGCCCCCGGCAGTTTAGGAGGCGTGCAACGGTTTGCCAAGGCCCACCGTCTCCCCTTGAAAAAAGCCCAACGGGTCTTGGAACGGGATTTGGCCTACACCTTGCATAAACCGCGGCGTCGTCGTTTTCCTACCGTGCCCGTGATCGTGGGAGGCTTAGACGATCAGTGGGTGGCGGATTTGGTGGAAGTGCAACCGTTGGCCAAGTATAATCGGGGCATACGATACTTGTTGACGGTGTTGGATGTCTTGTCCAAGTACGCCTGGGTGCAGCCGTTGAAAGCCAAAACCGGGGTAGCGTTGGTCCGAGCTTTTGATAAGATTTTGAAACGACGTCACCCCAACCGATTGCAAACGTATCGAGGAAAGGAATTTTACAACCAGACGTTTCAACGATGGCTGGATGAGCAAGGGATCCAACATTTTTCCACCGAAGGGGATGCCAAAGCCAGTGTGGTGGAATGATTTAACCGCACCTTGAAAGAACGCTTGTACCGCTATTTCACGGCCGCCAACACCTTACGGTTTGACGACGTGTTACCCGACTTGGTGTAAGGCTATAATGCCACGCGTCATCGAAGTATTGGTATGGCCCCCCAAGACGTGACGTGGGACAACGAAGAAGCCGTGTGGAAACGATTGTACGACAAACGGTTGAAAGGAAAGAAAAACCCCAATTCAAAGTAGGAGATCGGGTGCATCTCAACAAGATTCATCGGACATTTGAAAAAGGCTATCTACCCGGTTGGACCGAAGAAGTGTTTGTGGTGCATCGCGTGGTGTCGGGCCCGGTGCCCACCTTCAAAGAAAGTGGATGGGATGGGATGACACGCCGGTCCAAGGCACGTTTTACGAGGCGGATTTACAAAAAGTGCACGTGTCTGACGTGTTTCGGATCGAAAAGGTACTTAAGCGTCAAAAAGATCAATGGTTGGTCAAGTGGAAAGGGTGGCCGGACAAGTACAATAGTTGGATTGCCCGCGGAGACGTGACCTCTCTTCGACCACCCAAGACCAAAGAGACCCCACCCAAGCGAAAAAGACAACAATCATGACCTGGGTGCCCAACTCCTCGTTTTACATGACGTTGATGAGTCACGCCAGTACCCGGGAGTTTCCTCAGAACAAGAGCCATCATTTCAGAAACCGGTTGCCCAAACCCATCCGATTTATGGGACGAGGATGGATGGTGGGCATGGTCAGTTTCTCCTTACCGACCATTCCTGTGGTGGAGGAACAATGGGTCCCCGACTCCCATCCTCTGTTGTACGTACGATGGCACGAACGGGTGTATGACAGACGATCAAGGGGACGATGTCTGGTGGCATCAACGTCGCGAACTCTTTGTATACGGTCGAGATATGAGAGACCCTTTGTCCTCGTCGACGGGATCGCACTTTTTTCACCAACTGGTGTATCGTTACGAGCAAGCACGTACCAAACAAACCGGCCCCCTAAACAAATGGGCGGAGAACAATGACGTCAAGTTGTACCCGACCTTTGAATGGACCTCGGAAGGGGATTTGTTGTTGAATACCATCAATGTGGATTACAAACGACAAGTGGCGCGCGTGTTATGGGGGAAAACCTTGGCCTTGAAAATGGGATGGATCGAACAAGTGTCGACGGGCGTGTATCGCCTGGGTCCCAATATATTACAAGAATTTCATTCGGACTCGATTCCCACGCCGATGGATGTCCTGGGCGGCGACAACAAGCCCACCTTTTAGAAAGTGGATGGGGATTATATGGAATTGAGTATCAGCTGCAATTGGCGGTTTGTGAATTTGAACGACACCTTTCGTCCCTCGACCGAATTTCCCTCGACGCGTCCTTTGCACGTGTATTGCGATGTAGGCACCAGCAGCATGGTAGGGGGTCGCATCACAGATCTCTTCCGAGAAATCAAGTACCACCCTCAAAACACCACCCACTTTGAACCTCGATAAAATTCAATATGTCCCGGTACGCAATGAAGCGGTGAAAATCGTGGAAACGCAGATGGCCGAAACCAATGGGGATTTGGTGCAATTTGGTGAAGGGCATACCCTCCTAACCCTCCACTTTAAAAGGGAAGTGGTGGTGTGAAGAAAAAAGACAAGATGTCGTTCTACGTGACGTTACCGAGTCATGCCAACCGACATGAATTTCCCAACAACCAAGCCAATTCGTTCAAGATTCGTTTACCCCAACCGCTACGGCTCACAGAGGGTCCGTGGCAAGTGGGGTTGAGCGCCATTTCATTGCCGGACACGGGGGTCAACATTTTTAATCTGTTGCCGGCGGATCAGTTCGTGTTTGGCCACTCTTGTTACCGAGTGACCTCCGCAGGACGTACGGTCCGTAGCTTCAATATGAGAATGGACGATTTGAAACATGATGATTCCATTGTGGATGGCGTGACCTTCATGAAAGCTTTTTTGCATTGGGTGATGCAACGTATGAACTATGCTTTCCTGGACTTCCATGGCGCACCGAATACGGAGAATGGAGAAAAGACTTGTACGACCTTTGTCTGGGACGGCGAGGATTTGGTGATGGACAATCGTAACGTCACACGGTACAAGTACGTGCTTCGATCCAGCAACACGATGTTCATCCCCCACTTTTCCATTCATCATCTCATGGCCGAAAAAATGGGATGGTTTGAAAAAAACGACCAAGGACAATATGTGTTGGGACACAACTTGAACATGGAATTCCGTGATGGAGCGGTACCCCACAATAGTAAGATTGAATTGAGAAATGCCAAAAGCGACCCGCAGTATTATCAAGTCACCACGGATAGTGGTGGGACCACGTGGATTTGGTTGTTTCAGTGTGAATTGGCGTTTCACCAACTTGAATGTCGCGTTTCGTGCCGTGGTGGGTGACCCCACGCGAACGCTCCACGTGTACTCGGACGTCTCAGGCAGCAGTGTGGTGGGGAACCGCTTGACCGATTTGTTGCGAGAAATCCAGTACAAGCGAGAAGGGTGCGGCACCATGTACTTTGAACCGTTGCACATTCAATATCTACCTCTTCGTAACGAGGTGGTAGAAATCATTCATATTCAAGTGGCCGAAACGATTGGCGCCAGGGGAGACTTGGTCAAGTTTGGTGAAGGGAACACCCTTGTCACGTTACACTTCAAAAAGGCATAAAAAGACACCACCAGGGAATCCCCCTTTCAATCATGCCTCCGAAACGAAGGAAACGACGACGACGACGACAGCGTCCCCAAGCGGGGGAAGGGATCAACACAGTGATTGTGGGGATTCCTAAAACCGCTTGGAAAATCACCAAAGGGATAGAAAAGTTGGCTAAAAAGAATGCCAAAAAAGCGCATGTGAAACGCATGGAGGAAATCCGAAAGGGAAAACGAAAACGCTATGCGGGGGAATCGTTTACGTGCAACCTCATGTGAGTATAAAAAGAGACGAGCCCTGTGTGAAAACCAAAGGCATCCCTGGTGACATCATGCGAGGAGGGAGTTTGACACGATTTCGGACGGACGAGTGGTATGATCAACATGGCAAAGGGTTGGTGACGGATGTCCTGCGTGGGGGTCTCCAAGGCCTTAAAAGGACTCGAAATCCATTGAAACTGCCTAGTCATACTGTGGGAGGATTGAAAGCAGGGTTATCACGAGGTATCAAACGCAAAGCCGAAGACGTCATCCAAAAAGAAATTACCAAACAAGCCAAGAAAGCCTTGAAGAATAAGAACGTGAAACAAGCCGTGCGGGTGGCCAGTGCCTTGTTTCCCAAACAAGTCAAACGGGCTCGATATATTTTTGGGGTGTGATGGAGCCCGTGCCTTCGCGACCTCGAAGGATTCGTAGTGATCGAGGTTTGGCTCAATGGGGAGGTTCTTTTTGGAAACTCATGAGAAGACCCCCACAACGACGACGACAACGTGGAGGATGGTTGAGTCCCGAGGTGATGAGAGGGCCCGGGTTTGATTTGAGACAACGCTTAGCACGACGGTATAAAAACCCCTCACGACGACGACGGAGTGCCACTACTCGACGACGACGTTAACATGCCTGACGTGAGTACGCAAGCCATGCCGGCTCACGCACATTCCGAAGGGACCGTCAACCCCGCGTTACGGATTTTCAAGGTGCTGCCGACCGACATTAGCATCAATGCCTATCGCATGGTCACCATTCAACCCACCACCACGGGCATCAATCCCATGGAATTCATTGTGCCAGGGTTGGACGATTTTGTGCGTTTGGGACGCAGTTACTTTACCATGGAATTGAGTTTGAAAAAGAGTAACAATGCCAACTTGGTGGCCAATGAAAAATTGTGGCCCGTCAATAATTTGGCCCATTCCATCATCAAACAAATTGACTTGCAGTTGAATGGCACGTTGATCAGTCCTCAATCCGACACCTATCATTACAAAGCCTACCTGGAAACCTTGCTGAATTATGACCGAGAAGATGGTAAGACCGTGTTAGGACCCCAAGGCTGGTTCAACCAAGTGGATTTCCCACCCCAATGGACCAACAACAACTCGGACAAAGCAGGAGACCATCTTGACTGGCAAAATCTCAGTGCCAATCACAAAGCGGCCTATGAAGCCTCCGTGGTGGAAACCGCCAAGTATGCTGCAGGCGACACCCACAGTCTGGTGTTTACTCCTCACTTGGAAGTGTTTCACACCGGCAAATTGTTGGTGCCAGGGATAGAAATCAAGATGAAATTTCATTTCAATGGCCCAAACCTGTTTTTGAATGGGGTGGCTCTAGCCGGCCGATTGGTAGAAGGGGATGTCAAACTACGGTTTCATCTATGTCAACTGCGTTTGAATGACGCCATCTACAAGAGTTTGTCTGCCCAAAGACACAATGAAGGCCAAGTGGCTGCCTACCCGACCGTCCGCAGTGAAATCCGCACGTTTAGCATGCAAGGCAACCTGACCCACTTTGACATCCCCAACCTGTTTCAAAACAGAATACCTGACCGATTGATTGATTGTGGGGTTGCTAGACAGCCGTGCCTTCAATGGCGATGTGACCCGAGATCCCTTCTGCTTCCAGAAATTTGGTCTGACCTCCATTAAACAGATTGTCAAAGGAGAAGAATACCCTTATGAAACACACACATGGATTTGATTGAGTTTCAGTGTGAATTGGCGTTTCACCAACTTGAATGTCGCGTTTCGCGCCGTGGTGGGTGACCCCACGCGAACGCTCCTCGTGTACTCGGACGTCTCAGGCAGCAGTGTGGTGGGGAACTGCTTGACCGATTTGTTGCGAGAAATCCAGTACAAGTGAGAAGGATGCGGCACCATGTACTTTGAACCGTTGCACATTCAATATCTACCTCTTCGTAACGAGGTGGTAGAAATCATTCATATTCAAGTGGCCGAAACGATTGGCACCAGGGGAGACTTGGTCAAGTTTCGTGAAGGGAACACCCTTGTCACGTTACACTTCAAAAAGGCATAAAAAGACACCACCAGGGAATCCCCCTTTCGATCATGCCTTCGAAACGAAGAAAACGACGACGACGACGACAGCGTCCCCAAGCGGGGGAAGGGATCAACACAGTGATTGCGGGGATTCCTAAAGCCGCTTGGAAAATCACCAAAGGGATAGAAAAATTGGCTAAAAAGAATGCCAAAAAAGCGCATGTGAAACGCATGGAGGAAATCCGAAAGGGAAAACGAAAACGCTATGCGGGGGAATCGTTTACGTGCAACTTCATGTGAGTATAAAAAGAGACGAGCCCTGTGTGAAAACCAAAGGCATCCCTGGTGACATCATGCGAGGAGGGAGTTTGACACGATTTCGGACAAACGAGTGGTATGATCAACATGGCAAAGGGTTGGTAACGGATGTCCTGCGTGGGGGTCTCCAAGGCCTTAAAAGGACTCGAAATCCATTGAAACTGCCTAGTCATACTGTGGGAGGATTGAAAGCAGGGTTATCACGAGGTATCAAATGCAAAGCCGAAGACGTCATCCAAAAAGAAATTACCAAACAAGCCAAGAAAGCCTTGAAGAATAAGAACGTGAAACAAGCCGTGCGGGTGGCCAGTGCCTTGTTTCCCAAACAAGTCAAACGGGCTCGATATATTTTTGGGGTGTGATGGAGCCCGTGCCTTCGCGACCTCGAAGGATTCGTAGTGATCGAGGTTTGGCTCAATGGGGAGGTTCTTTTTGGAAACTCATGAGAAGACCCCCACAACGACGTCGACAACGTGGAGGATGGTTGAGTCCCGAGGTGATGAGAGGGCCCGGGTTTGATTTGAGACAACGCTTAGCACGACGGTATAAAAACCCCTCACAACGACGACGGGGTGCCACTACTCGACGACGACGTTAACATGCCTGACGTGAGTACGCAAGCCACGCCGGCTCACGCACGTTCCAAAGGGACCGTCAACCCCGCGTTACGGATTTTCAAGGTGCCGCCGACCGACATTAGCATCAATGCCTATCGCATGGTCACCATTCAACCCACCACCACAGGCATCAATCCCATGGAATTCATTGTGCCAGGGTTGGACGATTTTGTGCATTTGGGACGCAGTTACTTTACCATGGAATTGAGTTTGAAAAAGAGTAACAATGCCAACTTGGTGGCCAATGAAAAATTGTGGCCCGTCAATAATTCGGCCCATTCCATCATCAAACAAATTGACTTGCAGTTGAATGGCACGTTGATCAGTCCTCAATCTGACACCTATCATTGCAAAGCCTACCTGGAAACCTTGCTGAATTATGACCGAGAAGATGGCAAGACCATGTTAGGACCCCAAGGCTGGTTCAACCAAGTGGATTTCCCACCCCAGTGGACTAACAACAACTCAGACAAAGCAGGAGACCATCTTGACTGGCAAAATCTCAGTGCCAATCACAAAGCGGCCTATGAAGCCTCCGTGGTGGAAACCGCCAAGTATACTGCAGGCGTCACCCACAGTCTGGTGTTTACCCCTCACTTGGAAGTGTTTGGAAGTTGTTTGGTGACCCCGAAAGGCAAAACCACCAGTAAGATTCCCATCAAGAAAGGGAGCTCCTCCACCAGTCGAGGAGACGATATAAGTCGTCGTTTAGAAGCCATTCGAGAAAGTCGCAAGACCTTGGAAAAAAAGATAGCTGAGAGTCCTTGGGGCAAAGGCAAAGGCAAAGCACCCGCCCGAGAAGTGGAACGATTGAAACCCTTACCCGGTTGGGAAGATTGGACCGAGGCAAAAAATTACGACGTCGGTTGGATTACGACAGTGACTAAAGATGGCCACCAAGAGAAAACGGACCTCCCAGAGGAGAAGGAGTATCAAACGGAAACGCACCCAACGAGGAGGGGCATTGGATGTGCAAAAATGGATCGCTAAAACGGGGAAGGAATTTCATTGGCCTGGCTATCAGTACATGGGCCCTGGCACGCATTTGGCCAAGCGTCTGAAACGTGGGGATCCTGGCATCAATCACTTGGACCAGATTGCTAAACAATACGACATTGATTATAGCCGTGCCAAGAATTTGCAAGACAACTGGAAAGCCGATACCAAGATGATCCAAGCCATTGATCGATTACCCGGCAAGAAAACCAAGACGGAATGTGTGGTCAAAAAAATCATGCAAGCCAAGTTACATGACAATAAATGAAAAAAAAAATGTCAAAGCACTGTCTCATTTTGTTCATGAGTTGTCTTCAAAAAGTTCTACCACAACGATAAAATGTTCTGCCAAATACTAAGACGATTTTCTGCCAAATACTAAGACGAGGGTTAATCTACAAAATCGTCCAAATCAAAAGAAGGATCCTCCTTCGGCTGGGCCCACTCGTCGGGCAACAAGTCTCACAAAGAAGAAAGGTCGTCAGACGACAAGTCACAGAAAGAAGAAGACGACAAGTCACTGTCCTTTGAAAGGTCGTTCGACGACATGTCCTTTGAAACGTCCTTCAACAAATCATCGAGCCATTGGTCCCAATCAGGTGGATCCTCGGGTCGACACTCCCCCGAATCCATATCCGTCAGGGTATGACTCATCCAAAAGTTCACGAAACGAAAACTGTGGTTTAACCTCAAGGGATCTGTTCACTGGGGTGTCCACTGATTTCAAGAAGTCATCCAATTCGATTGTCAATTTCAGGGGCCCCAATGATTTGATTTTCTCTAGCGTTCTCCGTTTCTCTCTTTTCCTCGCTAAGGTGGCCTCTCGCTTTTTCGCTCGATATTGCTCCACCCACGCCCGTCTGTGTTCAGATTTATTGCATTCTCTATAATAAGCCAGGCGCTCTTCCCGATGAGTGTGATAATATCGTCTCTGCGACTCAAGGTACTTCTCCCGATTCCTCTCCCGATAGAGAAGTTTCGCAGCGGCCACTTTCTCTGCATTTCTGGCCCTGTACAATTTTTTAGCGGCGGCCACTCTGTCGGGATGTCTCTGTCGTCGCTGCTCCCTATAGCGTTTTCTCGAAGCGACCACTTTGTCTGGATGTTTGGCCCGGTACAATTTTTTAGCGGCGGCCACTTTCACACCATGTCTGGCCTGGTACCTGGCTTGGGCGGCCCGTTTCAGCTCCAGTCGTCGCTCTTCTTTGGCCAGGATCTCCGCCAATTCGTCCTCGTCATCGTCGGAGTCGTCAAAGTCAACGTCGTCGTTCGGCGGCTGCTGCGGCGGGGGCCCTCTTTCGGGAGGCATCGGGAGATGGTGGTGGTGCTGGCGGGGGCGTCAAAGGTCGCTTGAACTGGTAGCACCAGTAGCCACAGCAATAGTCTAGTCCATCAATAAACCATGCAGAGGTATGTTGAGGGTAACACAATTGTTGTAGATAGGCGACTCGTGCTGCTCTGGTTATCTGGGCTGCTTGTTTCATGCGCTCCCTCTCCTTTAACTGTTCACCAAACTCCACAACACTGTTGCCTAACACCAACTCCTCCTTCACTTTCTTCAAGATGGTTTCGATTTCGAGATCTGCCTCAAATTCCTCAAAAGCTTCTAACAGGTTCTCATGACGAGAGTCCATGTTGAGATGATCCACCCCGAGGTTCGATCTGTTTTATAGTCTCTCATTTCGTTCCCCGCGTGGCATGATGGGCCCCAACTAGGGAGGGGGGAGGGGGGTCCCCCCACCCCTTCCCACCCCTTCCCACCCCTCCCTGGGGCACCCTGTGCCCTGATTGGTGATTGGTCCAGACCCTTATCCCACGTGACCTTTTTTTCTCTTTAAGAACACCCCCTCCGCTCCTTCTTTCCCATTCTATTTTTTTCCAACCCACCATTTGAAAAAAGGATCGTGGACTCAACTGGACATCATGTTGTTTACTCCTATCCGTTGATGTTGCTTGCTTGCTTACTTGCTTGTTTGTTTGGATCTCCTCCTCCATTGTTTTGTTGTCTTCCATAACAAAGAAATGGAACACTCATCATGGAATAGGACAACTCATGTTAAAAGGAATTCATAACAAAGAAATGGAACACTCAGCATGGAATAGGAACACTCATATTAAAAGGAATTCATAACAAAGAAATGGAACACTCATCATGGAATAGGACAACTCTACTCCTTCTCCATAGACAAAGGCGCCCTCAGCATTATCCAAGGCACCACTATGTTGTTGGAGAACTTGAAATCTTTGCTGCTGCTGCTGCTGCTGTGCTCAACTCTCATCAAAAGGACAATGGAACTCATATAACACTCATATTAAAAGGACAACTCATCAAAATGGAAGTTCTTCGTTCATTCACAACTTTCTTTGAGGTGGTTCCAATTACATCCCCACATTTGCACTACATTGAAGCCGTCTTGTGAGCCACGGGAAAAATGGAATAAAACAACTACAAATTACTCATATTAAAAGGAAAATGGAACTCATTCATAGGAACACTCATCATGGAATAGGAACACTCATATTAAAAGGAATTCATAACAAAGAAATGGAACTCATCAAAAGGAACACTCATGAAAAGGAACACTCATATTAAAAAAAAAAGAAAATGGAACCCTCATTCCTCTATCTCTTGCTTCTGCTTTTCCTTTTGGTGGCAATAGTGATATGTTCAAAGGGATTGCATTCTGTAAGGGGTTTTGAAAAGCCACCTTCACGTTCATCAAAAGGAACCCTCATATTAAAAAGGAACTCATTCAAAGGAACTCTCATATCAAAAAAAGGAACACTCATTAAATGGATTGTCGCTCTGTTGAAGGAACTCCTCTTCACCTTGGATCCATGCCCCCACGCGGTTGTAATCAATAAATAATTGTTTTTTCAACATGGCGTCTTTTTTCAATGAAAAGGCCTACCAATAATCCTCCAATTGGACTTTGGACTCTGAGCCCGCGATGGTCAGCGGACCCTGAGCCTGCGATCCCTTTTCCCCACTGGTCAGCGGATTCCCATCCCAAATCACGTGACTTCCGGTCCCCTGAGCCCGCGATCCTTTTTCCACTGGTCAGTGGTTTCCCATCCCAAATCACGTGACTTCCGTGCTCTCGACCAATCAGAAGCCTCGCATCAAAACGAGGCAAAGTGGGCCATATGGGCCCAACTTACTACTAAAACCAAAAGAAGAGAAAAGTTAGTAGACTACATAGAGCGTTTTCACGTGACGTCACAAATTTCGCGGGAAATTTGGATCGCCATGTTGGTGTTCCATGGGATAATTCCATTTCCATCATGGCGGCAAGTCCTCTCAGCGATTATGCGAACAATCTCGATCCTCACGTGAAAAAACGTTACTGTGAAAAGATTTCTTGTGTTGGCATAGATCTTATTTTAATTCCAGAGAAAACGTATTATGATCCAGACTGTTTGCCTCGGGTCGAACCCATGGATTTGCTATCATTTTTAGTGTTTGAGACAAGCTACTACAGCAAGGATCAAATTAAAGCTTTTCGAAGTTTGCAAGCCTATAATCAGCTGGTTTCAGGATTTGTGAGCTGCGTGAAAGGGCACAAGATAGGAAACAACTACATTGTTCTTGGAAAAGTCAGGCATTCCCAGAGAATGAACGATCCTTGCGTGACATTGTGGATTATAACCGACGAAAATGGTGCTGTTCTCTTTGCACACTGCATTGGATGTATGGCAGGACAAGGAGAGTGCTGCTCGCACATTGCGAGCATTCTATTTTATATTGAAGTGTGGAATCGTGTTAACGAAAAGCTATCGTGTACTCAAGTAAAATGTAGCTGGTTGATGCCAAAGGCTGTTAAAGAAGTTCCCTATGCACCCGTTTCAGATGTTGATTTTCGATCGGCAAAGAAACTTAAGCACAATTTAGATCAAACTATCAACAGTTTTACAACTAAGGAAGGAATTTCAGAAACCGGTGACGCAGCCAAGGTCTTAGTTCCTGTGCCAGATGAGTCTGATTTAAGCATGTTTTATACTGAATTGAATTCTTGCAAGACAAAGGCTGTGACCTTAAGCTTGATTCATCCTTTCTCAGAATCTTTTCTTTCCAGAAGCAGAAACATACCAACTATTCCCGACTTATTTGACAAAAAGTAAGCTTACTTAGATTTGGAGTATCATGATCTTCTGGAGGCATGTTCAAATGTTAACATTGAAATCACTGCTGAAGAGAAGAAAATCATAGAGGAAGATACCCGAAGTCAATCACAAAGCTCTAGTTTCTACCGTCACAGAGCTGGTAGAGTTGGGGCATCGATTAGTAAAGCCGCATCTCACACCAATCCATCACAGCCTTCACAGTCACTAATAAAAACAATCTGTTACCCAAATATTTTCAAGTTTAGCAATACAGCCACAGAACACGGTTGTAAACATGAGAGTATTGCAATCGAAGCCTATGAAAAGGTCATGAAGGAAAAGCACACTAACTTTCATGTTGAAACTTGTGGAACATTTATAAATCAAGAGTATCCATGGTTACATGCAACACCTGACTTTCTTTGCTGTTGTGATTGCTGTGGTGAGGGATGTGGGGAAGTTAAGTGCCCATACTGTTTAAAGGATACAGACCTTGAAGATTACACTGACAAGTCAAGCTCATGTTTGAAGTCAGAAAATGGAGCTACAAGCTTAAAGAGGGATCATGCATACCCATTGCTATCATTTCAAATGTATAGAGAAAATGCAGTTGATATTAGTATTATTTTTGAGTGGCTTGAAGTACATGTACATCAGTTTCATTTTCATTAGTAGGTCTTTTGGGAGGGGAGGGGAGGGGAGGGGAGGGTTTAGGGGGATGGGAGATACCTTTTGCCCTAATTTACACAATCCTGATGCCCCAAATTTTTTACATAAAGTATGAATGCAAAAAGCTTACTCAAATGGAACAACAGATGGACAAAGATTTGTTAGAGCTGAACAAACTCGGATCATTCTGTCTATTAATGGACAGTTTGCAGTATTGTTAGAACAGGTAAGGTAGTCCAATGGTAGAGTTGACTGCAAAATAGTATATTTTTGCCTTAAAAGTCCAACAACACGTTCGACGTGTATTCGTACATTGGCAATTCCCCGTGTCCTTTCCACATCAACTGGGTCGAGCTGGTTCTTCCCTCTTGTAAAGGCGGGGATAGCCAACTGTGCTTGGTATAGTCCTACACTTTCGCTAATTGTGAACCCTCTGTCAGCCACAACAAGGTCTCCAGGCTTAAGGTAATTCAACAAACCACACTTTTCTGTTAAGTATTTATCAGATGTTCTTCCTCCCCATGCTTTCGAAGTAAAACAAATTGATCCTTGTGGTGTGATTCCAATGAGCACTTTAACCGTATTGTGGTGTTTATAATTAGAAAACGTCTGTGCCCTTGCAAGAAGATTTGAAGGGCGTTCTATAAAAACTTCGAAACAGTCAATTATGATTGTAGTTTTTTTTCCCAAATGCAAACTGAAAGCACAGGCATTGTATGCCATAACTCGTCTCTTTCTGGCCATCTAATAAGGGGAGGTAATCTGACATCTAAAACAATCAACCATGCAGTGAAGGTTCTTGATACAGTCGAAAGAGAGACACCAAATCTGAAGGCAAGGTCTTGTAGAGGAACATTTAACCTTAGTTTAATTAAAACCATGACAAATTCTTGAAATAAAGACAGGCTTTTGCTCTTTCTGGTAACAAAGGGACTGACAAAACCAAAAGTTGCTTTCAGTACATCAAAGCCAGGCAAACCAGTGTGAAACCGCACCCTATCGTCATGGCCAAGAAAATACTCCTCTGTGAAAGGTTGAACGACTGTCTCCTTGAATAAGTATTCAAATTCGTCAGTTTGTGTTTCTATAGTTTTGGTTTCTACATGTACCTTACAATCGGAATTCAATGTCTGAGTTGCAGCATCCACATGCACCACTGTTTGCTCATCACCAAGCGAGGCTTTATTTTGATCTTCAGTTTCACTGTTGGTTTGCTCAGCACCTGTCTGATCGGTTACTCCATGGCCATCTTGTTCTTGAATTTCAACCATCACAGCCTCCTCGGAAAAAACTGTCTTCAATTGTCTCCCCTGGCTCGTCAATTTTTTTCATTTTATCCTTTATCTCCTTTTCAAGTGCCTCGGCCCTACGTTTCCGTCTTTCGGCAGCTCTTTCAAACCGAGCTACAGTTCACTCGGGGTCTTTCAATTGTTGTTTGGAATGCCCAAGACACAAAGTTGGAAACCAATCGACGTTAAAGCGATCCCAGTCTTTTGCTGGTTCCCCTGATACAAAGTGCTTGCTGCAAACCAGGTCATTTTCTAGAACAAGCTCAGTTAAGTCGTCTCTGCTGATCGCAGAAATCCACCTTCTTCTTCACTCCGAAGTCAACTCGTGCATGTACCCTCCTTGGCTTACAACAACACGTGGAACACGAAAAAAACTTAATTTCTCAGCGCCCGGCCGCCTCTTCCCCATTTTATTTCCACAGCCGACAATGAGGCAAAGGACCATAATGGAAACAAATAAATTTCTTTCCTACGAACGTGAAAAAACAGGAGAATATGCCCTAAATGTTGTTTGTCCCGACTCAATCTCTTCTGCGGTGGAACACCAATATGGCGGATGAAGTCAGTTGTCATGGCGATATGTAAATTTGATCACGTGAGTGAAAACGCTCTATAGTCAATTATTGTTATATTTGAAGTGATCAATTTCAGTTGGTAATAATCTATGACAGAATTTGATTTTCTGCAGCTTGTCGATGATTGCATGTACAAACATACGATTTTTTAATATCTTTTGAATTTGAGATGTATCAATTATATGAATTAAGAGATTGAAATATTTTCTATGCTTACAACTAAAAAAATGAGTAGTGAAATTGTTTTGTTGATATTCATTTAGTTGTGTTAATACTTATAACATTCTATGGAAAAGCTGTAACAATTAATAATAAATCAATTGTATATAAATGGTATAAACAATATTATATCAAAGATTTAAATAAAACGTATTTGTTGTAATATGTTATGTCTGTCAGTGTGTTTACCTTTACGTGTTCATGTTGTTAGGTATTTAAGACAGTGTATACATTTTCAGTAGAGTTTCCCAGTCTGGGAAAAGAACGAGGATGCTTCCAGCCAGAAGCTTGAGAGAAAGTATTTTGTCTCATGAGAATTTTCTCTCTTTCGATAAAAACTAGGGTTCTTTCGACAGGGACCTTTGAATAGGAAGATTGTTCTCACCCTGATTTTCCATCTCAGGGGAGAAGAACAATGAATCTTCCAACAGAAACCTCTTCAACATGACATTATTCTCTACATAATTTTGCATCTTGGGGAAACAACTAGGATTCTTTGAACAAGGACATCTAAAACAAGAGGTTCTTCTCAAGAGAATTTTCCATGTTGGGGGAAGAACTAAGATTGTTTGAATAAAGACCTCCAAAACATGAGATTCTTCTCGACAGAATTTTCCATCTTCAGAGAAGAACTAGGATTCTTTTTAAAAGAAGACAAAGAACATGAGATTCTTCTCAACAGGATTTTCCATCTTGTGAAAAGAACTAGGATTCTTCCAGCAAGAGAGATAACTTGAAAATGCAGCTCCATCGACCAGGAGGACTTCGGAATGAAACCTTAGACGTAAGTATAACTTTCATGATTATCTTGATTATGTTTTCGTTATGCATTTAGGTGGGATAAAAGGGATTGTAGGTCACTAAGCAGCGGGATTCAAAGGTTGTTTGAAGCTTTGTTGAAATAAGCACGAAAGTGCAACCTTTTTACATTCTAGAAGAGTGGAAAAACCCGTTTTTGGGCCCCGGTGTTTTGGTAACGTACTTAAGCTAACGTTGATTGTGTATGTTTCCCACAAACTGCAAAAGTAAGGTTGGAATTTCACCAACTCGCGAAGTATTTAAATGTGCAAATTTGACACGTTCTTGGCTTAAAAACCAAAATAAGAGAAAAGTAAGTTGACGATATAGTCAATTATTGTTGTATTTGAAGGCATCACAATTTCAGTTGGTTATAATCCATGACAGCATTTGATTTTCCGCAGCCTGTTGATGATTTCATGTACAAACATGATTTTTTAATATCTTTTGAATTTGAGATGTATCAGTAATATGAATTAAGAGATTGAAATATTTTCTATGCTTGCAACTTAAAATGAGTAGAGTTGATATTCATTTAGTTGTATTAATACTTATGACATTTTATGTAAAAGCTGTAACAATTAATAATAAATGAATTGTATATTAATAGTATTAACAATACATGAAAGATTTAAATAAAACTTATTTGTTTTAATATGTTATGTTTGTCAGTGTGTTTACCTTTATGTGTTCATGTTGTTTGGTATTTAAGAGAGTGTATACATTTTCACTAGAGTTTCCCAGTCTGGGAAAAGAACGAGGATGCTTCCAGCCAGAAGCTTGAGAAAATGTATTTTGTCTCATTAGAATTTTCTCTCCTTCAATAAAAACTAGGGTTCTTTCAACAGGAACCTTTGAATAGGAAGATTGTTCTCACCCTAATTCTCACCCGCGAAGAGGCCTCCATTTTGAATGAGCCCGCGCCTGAGCCCACAATCGTTGTTAAAGAACTATAATTCTTGTTTGGGGACGAAGAATCGGAATATCTAAATTCCTCTTTGAAGGAAAATGAATCTTCGAGTGAGAATTTGTTTTCTGTTCCCAAGAATCTCTATTAAGAGTGTATACCTGTCTGTCCATGTAGTTGTACTCGAAATTTACAACTCTGAAACGCCACACATTTGATCGGTTTTGAAGTTATACCTTGCTAGTTGGACTTCTGCATATAGTACCAAGGATATGATTTTCTTAAGAACATTTTTGCTCAGAGCAGAGTAACAATTACGACTTTCCGGGTCATTTCAGTACTGCCTAACTCGAACGTTATTTGCACATTACACTAGTGTAGATGCATCCAGCATCGTCATTTTTATTGTTATGTACATCATTGGCTGCAGTGGCTGACATGAGGAAAGACTGGGCAAGAGGGAGATTGAAGATACCACCAATGCGTAATAGACAAGGGAAGTGAACACTCCATAAGAGTTTGGAATGGTGGTATACTCTGAAAAGCATAAGTGGCGACCATAACAGAACGCCGTTGGTGAGGAAACAGTCGATTTTCGTATCAATGTTCACCAAGATGTAATTTACTTTCAGCCTTCTGACATTTTCTAGTAGATATTGAATAAGTGGTTAGTAGTAAGTTTATATTCTTCTCTGCTTTTGCTCAACCTAAACTCTCTCCCTTGCTCTCTACATACTTCCATTTTTCCCCTTTTATGCCCACTTTCGCTATCATCGCATTTTCCTCGTCTCCTCTTATTCCGTTCTCGCCGTTGCATCAACCGAATTTCTTTCTCTTCTTTCCTTTCATTTGCTCTTTTCTTCCTCCCCTGTTCTCTACGTTGCATTACAAATTTTTCCCTTCGGTCACTCTGTTCAAGATTTCCCCACTTCTTTTCCCTTTCCTTTGTTCTACTTTTATCTGTTTCTTTGCACTTCCTCAACCTCACATCCCTTTGCTGTGTCCTACATTTCCTCAACCTCTCGTTCCGTTCAACCTCATGTTCATCTTGTCTTTCTATTGCCCTACTCATGTTGATCATTTCTCTTCTGCTTTCATTATATACCAACAGACTCCCTCCTTGCTCTATGTTTTCATTCTCTCTTTGCTCCCTGCTTTTCGTCAACCTCCTTCTTCCCTGCATACTCTGCACATTGCCTTCTTTTCTGTCATGATCATTCCCATAAAATGATTCACTCATTTTCGAGTCTAACATGACACTCCCATTACACATCTCAGTACTATTGACTACATCCTCTTTCGCATTCACTGATACATAACAACTTCTCTTCTCAACACACACCTCATTATCTTCGAAATAACTATCAGTAACTGCGACACCCACAATCTCAAACTGCATCACACGTTCCAGCATAAAAAGCTTGAATATACTCAACCACTTCCTCGGCACTATTAAAATCCAATACAACACTTTCCCCACTTATAGAAACATTACCTCACCTATCTCGTGCATGTGAATCAAATAATTTGTAATGGCCTTCATTATCTACCATCAGAGCAACGGTGTTTATCCCTGTCGTCAACATGAAGCTTCTGTACTCTTCCATCAACAAATTCAACGCATGTTGCAGCCCCATATAACAATCTCTTACACCACACATGTGCACATCACCAGTTATCCCATCACTTAAGCTTATGGAATACATCACGTTATCTACTAACAACACTGACGGCGTTTCACATAACAACAAATACTCTTTCTCTGTAATCTTACTTAGATGACAATACAGTGAATTTCCAACTAACAATATCTCATTCACACTCTCTGTTGCAAGTACATGCGTTCCGTTTACATTCGTAAATTACCACCGTTAGGCACATTGCTACACATTGTTTACCCACATTTCTTCCAAACAACATAACATCCCCTTGATGAAAATCTGCCGCCACGGTTTTGTTACAATCCACTAGGTACGAAGGACCAGGGTTCAATTCTACAGCATTCGCCAGTTGAATCAAAAGAGGGATGTACCAGCGGTAGACGTACATTTGAGTGAACCACAGCATCGTATAGTGATTCGTTTCACACTTGCAAATAACATTTCTTAACGTTGGCAAATAAACACCTTCCAAATAAAATAACCAGAACAACATACACCAGAATTTACCTTTCAAAAGTTTTGAAGACTCTTTCCTTCTTACATAACTATTATGCGCCCCCAGGACGACTCTATATTCCATCAAAGATATCATAACTTCCAGATGACCTACGAGAATATTAGCGATCGCTTACCTTCTCTCCTCTTTCCCAATCCCTCCACAACGCTTCGCTCCCGCCAGCATCAACAGCGCCACTGCACTTTACCTCTCGTTATTGTGGATCCTCCTTCCTTTCTTTCACTACTATTTCATAGATATTTCACTATTTCCTTTGGTGACAGGCAAGGGTCCCGACAAATTCTAACGCCGCTGCGCGAACGTGTGCAAAAATACGATACTTCTCTTGTGGACCCTTCTCCTATTGGCGTGCATGTGTGTACGTATCGATGTCTATGTACAATCACTTCTCTATATGTTTTCAGGTCTGCACAAAATTATCCCACACGACAGTCCAGACATTTCGCCTTCCACCAAAGCTCTTCGCGTCCCCAATTCAAAATGGCCACTTGCCGGCTCTTGTCCTCGCGCCATCCCATCCCGTGGGCCATAGCGAAATACACACCTTGTGAACCTTACACGACGTATTTTGACCGACCAAACCAGTCGACCCTCTTGTCACGACTGCTCTAAGTCGACTTCGTTGGTTAACCATAGGCCTGCAATGCGTGCAGAACCGACGAAGGGTGGGGTGGTCTTGAAAAGAAAGCAAGGGAGCCGTGCGTGACTGCAGGTTCAATAGCAGGCAAGCATTTGTAACAGGTGTGAAGATTTGCAGTGTACGTGCTCAAAATAAAGGTGTCAGAGAAAAATAGTAATGGTTTGTGTTGATTTGTGGTAAATGTCTATGAATTGTTGGAAAGACTAGAAGAGTGGATGCTTGTGGATGCAGCTAAGTTCAGGATGTATTTGTGCAATAGTTTTCCGCAATAAATCAATTGTAGTGAGTATCAACTGGTTAGTCAAGCTGAAAAGGGAAAAGTTGTGATGAACGTTAGAAAAGTTATTCCCTGCATGCTTGTCGGCGATGTCCAAGGATAATCCGTCTAATCGTTCCACAGGAGGAGAGGCGTTTGCCAGGTGAAACAATGCATTGATGCCATGTGCGACTGACAGCTGATCAGGAAGTAAAGGTTGATATGTACAAAACACCATGACCATAGTAGGATGCGTATTGATGCGTTGGTGTAAGTGTTTGGGGAATGCCATGTGAATCATTGTTGTGATGGTAGAGCATTCCAAGGGAAGGCTAGGAAGAGAAAACACAGACAATGATAATGTCAGAATTTGGTCAAGTGAAACTTCAAAGAAGTATGTGGGAGGATGTTACATGTATGTATTGAAGAGAAAAGACTGGTTTTATTAAAGCTGATGTTGTAATGCATGTTTGTGCGTGAGGTGGAAAGGAAATATATGAGTAATGTAAGAGCATACTGGCTATGTAGACTTGTTATGTTGCAGAATCTATTTTTTGCGATGTGTAGTTGGAGTGATCTCCTGGCGCCCATGGAAATTCCCATTGAGGTTGATATGTTGGTTTAAGTGTAGGGGTGTTTGGGACCTGACTCCCGGTGGAATGTCGAATTCCTTGTATGGAGGGGGGGGAGGGAGTATGGATATTTTCCGGAATGACATAAGAATAATGTTTTAGAGAATGTTATATGTAAAGAACAATGACAATCGATAAGGGGTAAACGTCATGCTATCGCACTAATATTATTAAGACCTCCCCAGCCATCACAAATTTATCCTTTGAGGCTGGAAGTCGTCAGTGATATAAACAATGCTTTCACAATTTAAAAAATTAGCTTGTTCTGTTTGCATAATTGTCAAATTCATTTTTTTATAGATTCCAAAGTGTCCCTTTTCTTATACTTCAGACATATAAAATACACTTACAACTTCAAAGTAACATTAATATGAAATTTATAACACTGTTTATTGGTGATTTTACTTGCCAAGGAAAACAGAACATAATTTTTTGCTAACAAAGGAATGTTAATTTTCATTATTCTTTTCCATAGGACAGGTTGTATTCCTCGTCCAAAGACAATCTGAAGGACAAAGAGGTTTTGATGTAGTTGGTGTTGGAAAGCTGTCAGAGTCTATCGCATCCCATTCATCAGATCTTATTCCTGTTTTTGTTGGTTTAATGTTGAACTTAATAAAGCAGCTAAGTCATTCTCTGTTGGTCAAGTTAGTCTTGTGGCCAAGAACACTAGTAGCAGTCTATGGGAAGAGAATCACTGAAGCACCACCACCTGTAGAGCCCCTATCCCGTGTCGCTGCTATTCCTACTAGTTCAAAAGAAAACCGGCGAATGAACTATGTACTTCAGGTCATGTAGCTGAGACTGCTTCTGATGCAGTTGAATGACACAGAGACAGAAGGTGATGGGGAAAAAAGTCTAAGGAACTGGAAACTTGTCATGTTTTATTTTAGGGCACAGCCTAGGGGCTTGAAATATGCCTTTGAGGCTATGCATTTTATAAGATTTGTCATAGGTCCTTTACAGTGAACACATGGCACATCATATTCATCATGGTCAGTTTGTAAACCCCAAAAGGTGGGGAGGGCAACGATTTGTGTGGTGCCGATGACCTTTAAATGGAATATGGTCAAGAATAATAAGGGTGTTCTGAAAGCAATATATGGGAAGAAAGCTCTCAAAGCAGTTCAGAGATCCACTTCTTCTAGTTAACTGGTAAACGAAACATCAAAGCAGTATGACAGGGAAAGCAACATTTTCCCAAGTCAGCAAGCCATACTTATGCATGTACATCTAATGATATGAAAGAAATGATTGAACTTATCAGCAGTCAAAAGCCCTTCGAAGATCAGCCAGGAAAGAGTCTTCGAAGCTTCCCTTCCATTTCTAAGAGCGCTTTAGATCAGCTGGAGATCTTTGCTTTGCACTCCTAGTTAAAAAGAAGAAATGACTAGAGAGGTAATCGACACAGCTGTGATGACTCTGGATGTGATGATGCTCATGAAAGTGATGGGGAGGAAGATGAAGAGATCATTTCTGTAGATGAAGGATTTGTTTAATCTCAGAAAACATAAACATTAAAAATATACATTCCGTAGGGGATCAGCTTTCTTCACTGTGTTACATCAATATTGGTATTGCTTTTAATTTGTCAACTGAATAAATTTTATATTTTCAGTCCCACAAAATGAGGAATTTCACTTGCATAGTGGATCACATATTACTGATACAGTGTGCATGAGTATTTTCCACTCTTACTTACAGTGTAATAGGCAGTTCACACCAATGAGGCAATTTTTGTGGTGGAGGGGGTGGGGGTGCAATTAAGCCGTACTAAACATTCAAAAGGGCCCAATAACAACATGGAATCCCAAATGACTCAAACTACAGTCATTTGCTTATTAGTTACCCCTGCTCCACAAAATTCTCACTGAAATATTATTGTTATTTTTGTTTCTCCTGATGGTTCATATTATGGAGATTCTACTGTACATGTCTTGTTGGGAAGGTTTTTCTGAATAATACTGAAAAAATCTGCAGCCATATCTTTACTGTACACTTGTAAGATGGATTGCTTCTTTTGTACAGAGATAAGGTCTGGGAAGTGTTGAAGGACCAAAGAAATCATTTCAATCGCAAACCCACTGGATGGGGCCACATTGCGCACAGTGCTTCTCCCAATATCTTTTTGGAGTTGAAATCTATATTTCTTCATGTCTTCTTTGATTTCAAGTATGGCCTCACAAGTAAATAATTGGGAGTTACCCTCATTCTGTTCAGTGAGGATCATGTCAGACTCATCTTGAACACTGAGTGCCTCGTCCTGTTCAGCTGCATGCACAAGCATACAGTTTTCACACTAACAGTGTAGGCTGTGAAAGTCACAGCATGTGTGATCTTGAGGTTGATTGTCTGGAACGTTGTGGTGAAAATGATTTGAAATAATTTTTCTTTTACATTCCTTGGACTGGACATAGGAGCGCATGGCTTCTGGTATGTTTTTTACAGGCTTTTGGAATGTCATAAGAATAATAATAACTGTCAGCCCTAGCTGCAAGGCCATTTCTGCCAGGCCTCGCAACCTCGTGTACCTTACTCCAGTGTGAACAATTCTGTGAATGTCATTGCAGTCAATCGCAATTGCAAACGCCACAGTGACGAACAACACACGGTGGCTTGATTTCCCATTTACTAGTTCATCTGGTATTCTCCTTCTCTCATGCTTGGAATATTGGGCATGATACATGGTAAAAAGTCTGTTCTTTGCTGAAGGCTCTGCTGAAGGGTGGTATTGGTCTTTGCCCATTTCATTGGAAAATACAGGAAACGGCCTGAAATTGTTTCTAGATTTCCATAAATAAGAGTAAGGGCATTTCCAGCCTCTTTGATTTGAGTTCTGCAACAATTGGCTGCAAAATTCTATCCAATTTGTCATCACCCCTATCAGGACGCACATGGGAGGCGTAAGTCCTGTTTGGACTATACTCAACTGTTACTGGGGTGGACAGTCCTAAGGCAGTTACAATGCCACTTTTTGTAGCTGCTGTTGCTGTGTCTGTAAGTGCCAGTAGTGACACTCAGATGGGAACCAATTTGTTGAGAGGCTTATTCTTTTATATGCTGGACGAAATGTGGCCCTTAACAAAAAACAGAAGAGAAGGTATAAATATAAATTTGTGTCCCACGTGATGTTTAATTTGTAATTATGTAATGACTGAAGTACACCATCCCATAAAATGGGTCATTTCCCATGCATCTTTCTCTTGTCAGGGGTTGCTCTTTATTTAATCTCTGAAAACATGAGTTGCATGGATGAGAACCGCTCTCTGGGTATTTACACTTTCTGATTGCTTTCATTTCACAAGCCAGTTATTAAGTGGTTTGAATGATAAAAAATGTAGACAGATAGACAGTCAGACAGACAGACTTTATTTATGGACGATAAAAGCAAAAGCTGTACAGTCTGTGGGGTCATATGAAATATTTTAAAAATACAATAAATGCCTGACAAAAAAACTATTTCAAGTTATTAGCCAGTGAGGTACACTGCAGGAAGTTTGCAGCTTCGAATGTAATGGAACATCGAGGGTAAAATGGAATAAGCGATTTTCCGAAACCTGTCGGCAATGCCACCAGCACACCTGGTGTACAGATAGCACACCTGCTTGTACAGATAGAGCTCTTTAATTAGGCATCGTACTGCTCTTTCGTTGACACTTTTATTCCTAATTTTTCCATGGAAAACTCAATTGCCTCGTGGAATAGTGATGCCATTTGGTAAATCCGGATGTGCGAATACCTGACGCCTGCGCAGTTTGACCGATCACAGGAGTTCCAGACCGCTGGTCTAGGGTAACGCGGACTCTGGGAACGAGATTGGTCAGCTTGGTCTTCAAGGTTTCCTCTTTTGTGAGAACTTTCAGCTACTGTAACTTGGAAATGCAGCTCCATCGATAAGCTGGTCTTCGGAATGAAACCTTAGAGGTAACTATAACTTTCATGATTATCCTGATTACGTTGAATAGGAAGATTCTTCTCACTGATCGATGGATCGGAGTCGAAGGAGTCGATATTAGTGAAGAAAGAAGGCGGAGAAATTGAGACTGATTTCGTTAGAATGTCGCTTTCTGCGTGCAGTGTAACAGTGTAACAGTCGTCATCCATTCGAGCAGCTGTTCAAGCAAGGGTGACCAACTTTGTAAGGACTGTCGAAAGACATATCGCGTTGTAACTTGGACTTATTGTCGTTTGGAATTTCATCTTTTAAGGAATACCATATCAAACTCATTCGCCAGAAATGAGTAAATTTGCCTTGAATGATCGTTATGTGAAGTAGTTGCTACAGTGCGTGTGCTATGTGATGAAGTTCACCACACGATTACAAGGGGTCACATCATGGCCAACCGACCAAACTGTCTGTCATGTCCTCCGCGACCTTTTGTAGTGGAATGTACCGCTAAATCCGCGAAGAAAAGGTCGAGAGGTCTCAGCGAAAACCAATAATGGACAAGAATTTGTATGTTGTGGAGGTTGTTGAAGTGGACACGTCAAAGAAAAAAGGCTTAAACTCTTTCATGCATGTTGTTGTTGTAGAACAACAGAACAATTAATTGAAATAGAGTCACGTGCTTATTGTCTCATTGCCAAACTGTGAGCTGCTGGGGATGAGCATGAGTTGCAAAGAGAGCAGAGTGGAAATGAGAGAAGCTAAGTGTATTTGCTCCGTGACTGCAGCGTCAATTTTTCAAGCCTGTGGATTTATTACTATTGAGGTAAGATGAAGCACTTTATCTACTGATTGTTTATGGTGTCAAGACTAGAAAAGATATTGATAGTGTCTTTAAATACCTTACTTTCTGAAGAGAAACTAGCAGCGAAAGTGATATCTATTGCTGACTTGAAGCGTGAGGGATCTGTTATGTTGTTCCTGAACAACACCATGCAGTAGGGGGTAAAAATTCTTCTGAAATGTCACCATTTTGTGACTCTTTTATTTGCTATAAAGCAATACTGCAAGCATATTAGATTTGTATATATTGCTACAAAAACATGATTAAGACCTCTATGCACTTACATAGAGGAAGAGCATGTTTTTTAAATAAAGATATTTTATTTTCCCCTTATATTTTACTTGTATATTATGTTATCTTCATTTGAGCCATCTCTAGTCTATTGAGTTTTATTTTGCACTTCTTCTAAGGCCTAGAAATGTTCACCATGCATTTCTGTGATATGTGGGCGCAATTGATTTGTATACCGATTCATTTTAACTTTCCACATACATAATTTTGCATCTGCAGATGTTATTTGTAAACAATGGCTACGTCTGCTCCTGTCACGTTTTCAACAAGGTCATTTTACGGGTCAAGGGCTAGAGCCCAGCGTGAGAGACGACACGTGCATTTGATGGAGCCTGATTTTGGTGGCAGTGACGGAGAAAGTGATAATGATGAAGATGAAGTGGCAAACATTCCTGCTGAAGAAACTGATTATTCAAGTTCAAGTGAACACGAAGGCGATAGTGATTCAGATGATGACGAGAATGCTGATGTGGTAGCCGATAATGGCACCGAGAGTTCTGATGAAGAAGGTGAGGTTGGAGGAAGGTCCAAAACAGGAAAGGCATCCCAAAATGTATGATGGCATAAGCGGGATCCTGTCATTTATGATGTGGTATTTAGAGGTGAGCGTTTTCCTCCACCACCACTCGAAGGTAAAACCCTGTATCAGTAGTTCAAGCAGTTTTTTGATGACGATCTGATTGACCTCCTTGCAGATCAAACAAACCTGTACTCAGTACAATCAACAGGAACGTCAATTAATGTAAATCATAATGAAATGGAAATGTACCTAGGTACGTTAGTGATGATGTCCATCCTTACATTGCCACAGATTAGAATATATTGGGGGAAGGCAACTAGAATCCCTGCAGTAGCAGATATCATGCGAATAAAGCACTTTGAAAAAATCAAACAATTTCTTCACCGTAATGACAACAGAAAAAATCTGCCAAACACACACAAGCACTTTGACAAATTGTTCAAGGTAAGGCCTGGTCTTGATTCTTTGCGTGAAAAATGTCGGCAGTTACCTGAAGAGGAAAACCACTCTATAGATGAGGAGATCATCCCTACCAAAAGCCGTACTAGTCTGAAACAGTACCTGCCTAACAAGCCAAATAAGTGGGGTATCAAGGTTTGGGCCCGATGTGGAGTAAGTGGCATCCCCTAGGATTTTGAGGTATACACTGGAAAATCAAACAAGGCACAAGGAAACCCAGAATTACTTATGGGAGGCAATGTTGTCTGTCGTTTGACACAGTCACTCCCAAAGAATGTAAACCACAAGGTTTTCTTTGATAATTTCTTCTCTTCAGTAGCCCTAGTGAACCATTTGAAGAAAGATGGGTTTTGGGCTGTTGCAACAATCGGTAAGGATCGTTTGAAAGGAGCAGACAGACATTTGCTGGAAGAAAAAGCTGAAGAAGAAAGGCCGTGGGTCCTTTGACTACGTAGTTGAGGCCAACATAGGGGTCACTGTTCTGCGCTGGTTTGACAATGGCCTAGTTCAACTGCTTTCCAACTACATTGGAAATGACGTGGCTAGGCAAGCACGATGTTGGTCGAAGAAAGAAGGGCGATTCATCAGCATTGATAGACCAGCAAAGGTTGTTGAGTACAACAGCAACATGGGTGGTGTCGACTTATGTGATATGCTGTTGTGAATGTATCACATTCGTCACTGCTCGACAAAGTACTATATGCACATAGTATTTTACTGCATTGGTGTAGCTGTCGTAAATGGTTGGCCTTTGTATAGGCGACACATGACCCAGAAGAACGTTCCAGCCAAGAATGATATGTCCTTGTTTTCGTTTCAGTCAGAAATTGCCGTAAGCCTTTGCAAGGCTGGTAAAGCCTGTGGTGAAACTGCGAGGCGACGTGGTAGACGATCTTCAACTTCCCCTGTTCCTGCACCTGCTACATCATCCAAGAAAAGGAAAGCAGCATCAGTGCCAAACCCAAAGAAGGATGTACAGTTTGACCAATGTGGCCATTTTCCAGAGTTTCAAGAAAAGCAGCAGCGATGTCGATACTGCAAAACTGGTTACTCACACGTGAAATGCTGCAAGTGTGAAGTACACCTGTTCTTGGTTAAGTCGAGCAACTGCTTCAAAAACTTTCACTGTGTTAATTGGATAACTGCATTATATTGTTGTTCAATTTCATTAGAAGACACTCGAATTAACAAGTTTTGATTACTGTAAATAAAAAGAGAACATTATAGTAAGATAGGGAAAATGTCATGACAAATGTAAAGTTGCCAAGTAAGTATTTTTGTAATTGTACCACAAAGTTCTTTTTAACAGCCAAGGACTCCAATTTGTTGTGTTCTTATTATATTGAACAATAATTGAACTGAAAAAGTAGAAACTGTTGACTAAAAATTTAGGGGTATTCTATACCCTTCCTGCATGTTGTTGTTCCCCAACAACATCCTCGTTGGTTGCCATAGCAACATCACAAGGTCGCGTGAATGATCTCCTACTGCAGCAACCGTCACGCAATGAGTGAAGAGAAAGGAGAGAACAGGAAAGAGAACTTTCGAAATTGTTTTCCCAT
>OZ024888.1:37809545-37874545 GCA_964017195.1 Siderastrea radians
CCATTCGAGGGAATCAAAAGCCTTTTCGAAATCTATAAATAGAAGCATGCCAGGCAGATTTTGTTTCTCGTACACATCGATAACATCGGAGATTAAACGGATATTTTCTCCAATAAAGCGATTTTTTACGTATCCAGTTTGATCACTATTTATTAAAGTCGGAAGAACTTTCTCTAGTCGATTTGCAATGCATTTGGTTGCAATTTTGTAATCTGTATTTAACAAGGAAATTGGTCGCCAGTTTTCCAGAAGAAGATTATCTTTGTTTTTCTTTGGTATAAGCGAGATCACGCCTCTTCTTTGTGAGATTGACATTTCGCCTTTTTGGTAGGCATCATTATAGCAGTCAATTAAAGGGCCCACAACATCGTTCCAGAAACATAAATAAAATTCTGCTGTGAGGCCGTCGGAACCGGGGGTTTTGTTTTTTGCAAAAGTTTTGAGAATAGACAGACATTCATCGGCAGTAATAAGACCTTCACAGATGTTTTGCTGTTCGGCATTTAGTTTGGGTACCATTTCAGGGTTTAGGAAGCGTTTGCTGGGTTCATTAAATGTGCTAACTTCAGGCAATTGTGAAGTGTACAGCATTTTGTAAAAATGTTCCATCTCCAATAGAATTTTGTTTGGTTCCTCTAGGTACTCATTTTCATCTGTTTTTAATTTAACAATGTGTTTCCTGTTGTGCGAGCGCTTTTCCAAATTGACGAAGTACTTGTTATTCCTTTCACCGTGCTCGTACCACCTTACTCTGCTCCTAATTATAGCACCTTTTGTTTTGCGCTCGGATAAGTTTTTCAGTTCCAATTTAACGCTTCTCGCTTCAGTTGTTAAATTCACATCGTTGGGGTTTTTACCGAGAAGAACAAATATGACGTAATTTTCTTACAAGAAACCTATAGCGACGACAAAATTGAAAACATATGGCGCGCGGAATGGGGTGGTGACGTTTTCTACTCCCATGGTTCAAAACACAGCAGAGGCGTGATGTTGTTAATCAAACCGACTTTCAAAATTGAAAACCCTGACATTATCCGAGACAAAAAAGGGAGGTTTCTTCTCGTTCGGGCTTCGCTACAAGATGAAGAATTTTGTTTTGTCAACATTTACGCTCCAAATGATCCAAGTCTCCAAAAAACGTTTTTCAATGAATTGTCTAACAAATTGCGACCCTACTCCAACGACAATATCATCCTTGGTGGCGATTTCAACTGCCCGCTTGAAAGAGTTGATAAGACGGGAGGAAAAGATACAAACAACCGAAGAAGCGTTATTGATAGCATAAACGACCTTCACAACACTTTGGGTCTCGTTGACATTTGGAATATTGGGCATGATACATGGTAAAAAGTCTGTTCTTTGCTGAAGGCTCTGCTGAAGGGTGGTATTGGTCTTTGCCCATTTCATTGGAAAATACAGGAAACAGCCTGAAATTGTTTCTAGATTTCCATAAATAAGAGTAAGGGCATTTCCAGCCTCTTTGATTTGAGTTCTGCAACAGTTGGCTGCAAAATTCTATCCAATTTGTCATCACCCCTATCAGGACGCACATGGGAGGCGTAAGTCCTGTTTGAACTATACTCATCTGTTACTGGGGTGGACAGTCCTAAGGCAGTTACAATGCCACTTTTTGTAGCTGCTGTTGCTGTCTGTAAGTGCCAATAGTGACACTCAGATGGGAACCAATTTGTTGAGAGGCTTATTCTTCTATATGCTGGACGAAATGTGGCCCTTAACAAAAACCAAAAAAGAAGGTATAAATATAAATTTGTGTCCCACGTGATGTTTGATTTGTAATTATGTAATGACTGAAGTACACCATCCCATAAAATGGGTCATTTCCCATGCATCTTTCTCTTGTCATGGGTTGCTCTTTATTTAATCTCTGAAAACATGAGTTGCATGGATGAGAACCTCTCTCTGGGTATTTACGCTTTCTGATTGCTTTCATTTCACAAGCCAGTTATTAAGTGGTTTGAATGATAAAAAATGTAGACAGACAGACTTTGTTTATGGACGATAAAAGTAAAAGCTGTACAGTCTGTGGGGTCATATGAAAGATTTTAAAAATACAATAAATGCCTGACAAAAAAAAACTATTGCAAGTTATTAGCCAGTGAGGTACACTGCAGGAAGTTTGCAGCTTCGAATGTAACGGAACATCGAGGGTAAAATGGAATAAGGGATTTTCCGAAACCTGTCGGCAATGCCACCAGCACACCTTTTTTGTACAGATATAGCTCTTTAATTAGGCATCGTACTGCTCTTTCATTGACACTTTTATTCCTAATTTTTCCACGGAAAACTCAATTGCCTCGTGGAATAGTGACGCCATTTGGTAAATCCGGATGTGTGAATACCTGACGCCTGCGCAGTTTGACCGATCACAGGAGTTCCAGACCGCTGGTCTAGGGTAACGCAGAGTCTGGGAATGAGATTGCTGGTCTAGGGTAACGCGGACTCTGGGAATGAGATTGGTCAGCTTGGTCTTCAAGGTTTCCTCTTTTGTGAGAACTTTCAGCTACTGTAACTTGGAAATGCAGCTCCATCGAGCAGCTGGTCTTCGGAATGAAACCTTAGAGGTAACTATAACTTTCATGATTATCCTGATTACGTTGAATAGGAAGATTCTTCTCACTGATCGATGGATCGGAGTCGAAGGAGTCGATATTAGTGAAGAAAGAAGGCGGAGAAATCGAGACTGATTTCGTTAGAATGTCGCTTTCTGCGTGCAGTGTAACAGTGTAACAGTCGTCATCCATTCGAGCAGCTGTTCAAGCAAGGGTGACCAACCTTGTAAGGACTGTCGAAAGACATATCGCGTTGTAACTTGGACCTATTGTCGTTTGGAATTTCATCTTTTAAGGAATACCATATCAAACTCATTCGCCAGAAATGAGTAAATTTGCCTTGAATGATCGTTATGTGAAGTAGTTGCTACAGTGCGTGTGCTATGTGATGAAGTTCACCACACGATTACAAGGGGTCACATCATGGCCAACCGACCAAACTGTCTGTCATGTCCTCCGCGACCTTTTGTAGTGGAATGTACCGCTAAATCCGCGAAGAAAAGGTCGAGAGGTCTCAGCGAAAACCAATAATGGACAAGAATTTGTATGTTGTGGAGGTTGTTGAAGTGGACACGTCAAAGAAAAAAGGCTTAAACTCTTTCATGCATGTTGTTGTTGTAGAACAACAGAACAATTAATTGAAATAGAGTCACGTGCTTATTGTCTCATTGCCAAACTGTGAGCTGCTGGGGATGAGCATGAGTTGCAAAGAGAGCAGAGTGGAAATGAGAGAAGCTAAGTGTATTTGCTCCGTGACTGCAGCGTCAATTTTTCAAGCCTGTGGATTTATTACTATTGAGGTAAGATGAAGCACTTTATCTACTGATTGTTTATGGTGTCAAGACTAGAAAAGATATTGATAGTGTCTTTAAATACCTTACTTTCTGAAGAGAAACTAGCAGCGAAAGTGATATCTATTGCTGACTTGAAGCGTGAGGGATCTGTTATGTTGTTCCTGAACAACACCATGCAGTAGGGGGTAAAAATTCTTCTGAAATGTCACCATTTTGTGACTCTTTTATTTGCTATAAAGCAATACTGCGAGCATATTAGATTTGTATATATTGCTACAAAAACATGATTAAGACCTCTATGCACTTACATAGAGGAAGGGCATGTTTTTTAAATGAAGATATTTTATTTTCCCCTTATATTTTACCTGTATATTATGTTATCTTCATTTGAGCCATCTCTAGTCTATTGAGTTTTATTTTGCACTTCTTCTAAGGCCTAGAAATGTTCACCATGCATTTCTGTGATATGTGGGCGCAATTGATTTGTATGCCACATAACTTTCCACATACATAATTTTGCATCTGCAGATGTTATTTGTAAACAATGGCTACGTCTGCTCCTGTCACGTTTTCAACAAGGTCATTTTACGGGTCAAGGGCTAGAGCCCAGCGTGAGAGACGACACGTGCATTTGATGGAGCCTGATTTTGGTGGCAGTGACAGAGAAAGTGATAATGATGAAGATGAAGTGGCAAACATTCCTGCTGAAGAAACTGATTATTCAAGTTCAAGTGAACACGAAGGCGATAGTGATTCAGATGATGATGAGAATGCTGATGTGGTAGCCGATAATGGCACCGAGAGTTCTGATGAAGAAGGTGAGGTTGGAGGAAGGTCCAAAACAGAAAAGGCATCCCAAAATGTACGATGGCGTAAGCGGGATCCTGTAATTTATGATGTGGTATTTAGAGGTGAGCGTTTTCCTCCACCACCACTCGAAGGTAAAACCCTGTATCAGTAGTTCAAGCAGTTTTTTGATGACGATCTGATTGACCTCCTTGCAGATCAAACAAACCTGTACTCAGTACAATCAACAGGAACGTCAATTAATGTAAATCATAATGAAATGGAAATGTACCTAGGTACGTTAGTGATGATGTCCATCCTTACATTGCCACAGATTAGAATATATTGGGGGAAGGCAACTAGAATCCCTGCAGTAGCAGATATCATGCGAATAAAGCACTTTGAAAAAATCAAACAATTTCTTCACCGTAATGACAACAGCAAAAATCTGCCAAACACACACAAGCACTTTGACAAATTGTTCAAGGTAAGGCCTATTCTTGATTCTTTGCGTGAAAAATGTCGGCAGTTACCTGAAGAGGAAAACCACTCTATAGATGAGGAGATCATCCCTACCAAAAGCTGTACTAACCTGAAACAGTACCTGCCTAACAAGCCAAATAAGTGGGGTATCAAGGTTTGGGCCCGATGTGGAGTAAGTGGCATCCCCTAGGATTTTGAGGTATACACTGGAAAATCAAACAAGGCACAAGGAAACCCAGAATTACTTATGGGAGGCAATGTTGTCTGTCGTTTGACACAGTCACTCCCAAAGAATGTAAACCACAAGGTTTTCTTTGATAATTTCTTCTCTTCAGTAGCCCTAGTGAACCATTTGAAGAAAGATGGGTTTTGGGCTGTTGCAACAATCGGTAAGGATCGTTTGAAAGGAGCAGACAGACATTTGCTGGAAGAAAAAGAGCTGAAGAAGAAAGGCCGTGGGTCCTTTGACTACGTAGTTGAGGCCAACTTAGGGGTCACCGTTCTGCGCTGGTTTGACAATGGCCTAGTTCAACTGCTTTCCAACTACATTGGAAATGACGTGGCTACGCAAGCACGACGTTGGTCGAAGAAAGAAGGGCGATTCATCAGCATTGATAGACCAACAAAGGTTGTTGAGTACAACAGCAACATGGGTGGTGTCGACTTATGTGATATGCTGTTGTGAATGTATCACATTCGTCACTGCTCGATAAAGTACTATATGCACATAGTATTTTACTGCATTGGTGTAGCTGTCGTAAATGGTTGGCTTTTGTATAGGCAACACATGACCCAGAAGAACGTTCCAGCCAAGAATGATATGTCCTTGTTATCGTTTCAGTCAGAAATTGCCGTAAGCCTTTGCAAGGCTGGTAAAGCCTGTGGTGAAACTGCGAGGTGACGTGGTAGACGATCTTCAACTTCCCCTGTTCCTGCACCTGCTACATCATCCAAGAAAAGGAAAGCAGCATCAGTGCCAAACCCAAAGAAGGATGTACAGTTTGACCAATGTGGCCATTTTCCAGAGTTTCAAGAAAAGCAGCAGCGATGTCGATACTGCAAAACTGGTTACTCACACGTGAAATGCTGCAAGTGTGAAGTACACCTCTGCTTGGTTAAGTCGAGCAACTGCTTCAAAAACTTTCACTGTGTTAATTGGAGAACTGCATTATATTGTTGCTCAATTTCATCAGAAGACACTCGAATTAACACGTTTTGATTACTGTAAATAAAAAGGGAACATTATAGTAAGATAGGGAAAATGTCATGACAAATGTAAAGTTGCCAAGTCAGTATTTTTGTAATTGTACCACAAAGTTCTTTTGAACAGCCAAGGACTCCAATTTGTTGTGTTTTTATTATATTGAACAATAATTGAAATGAAAAAGTAGAAACTGTTGACTAAAAATTTAGGGGTATTCTATACCCTTCCTGCATGTTGTTGTTCCCCAACAACATCCTCGTTGGTTGCCATAGCAACATCACAAGGTCGCGTGAATGATCTCCTACTGCAGCAACCGTCACGCAACGTGTGAAGAGAAAGGAGAGAAGAGGAAAGAGAACTTTCGAAATTGTTTTCCCATGCTGTAATCCTCATAAACCTTTGTGAATTATATATCAAAATACGACAAATGTATTCAACTATTTGAATTTGGCGGTACATTTATCATTCGAAGCATGCGCTGTCGAGCTTACCCAGTTTTCCTCAGCCCAGTAGTTTTTTGACTGGTCACACTCTTACAGATTTTACACCAAAATCGACGGCAGAAAATATAAAAATGCCATGCCTAAATCTCGACAAAATAAGTCTAGCTTTTTATCAGTAGTAGGTTACATATTACTCAACTTATTTCTGGTGGTACATTTGAGAAGTGAGCTCTACTTTGGGAAAGAAAGGCAATATTCTGTCCAAAACAGCGTGTTTTCAAAGGGATTACACCCGATGTCGGCGTTACCTGGTACGACATAGGGCAAATGTCACAATGGGTTATTCCAGAAAAAATGCACACCTCCCCGACGGATGGCACGCTGGAAATTCTCGCGGGAGGGGGGGTCGAGGGCTCTGGAAATCCAGGTGGGAGGGGGGGTCTAGACTTAAAAACTCCTCTTCGGGGGTCATTAAAAATGTTACCTCAGTTTTTCATATCTTTGACTTTACGGAAGAAACTTCCTCCGAATCGAAGAAAGTAGTAGTCTTTCAAAGTATGTATTTCTTACCTTAAACGCTTTTAGGTTCAGTTTCAAAGATTCTGCGAAGAATATTACAAAAGTGATAAAAGGAGAAAACACGAAGAAAGCGCGCGGTTGACGTGGTAGCTACAAAGCTTGCTCAGCGAACCAAGTTTAAAGCTTGGAACTTTGTATTGTATTACAGTACTGGCCAAATGTAAGTTGACAGTTTCGAGATGAAAAACAAATGAGCAACAACGTACTCGCTTGAGTCAGCTCTCAAGAAATAAATTGGACAAATGGACTGCATTCGACGCGAGTGTTGACAAGTTTGTGAGCTATCGTTTCCCTCGCTCTCGCTTTTGCAACAAAAACTCAAGTTACAAACACCTTGCTCAAATGAATTTCACTTCTCATAGTTGTTTGTCTGTCATAAATGTTTATCTTATCAATTTGAAGGAACACAAAAACCAAGAAAGTGAAATGTAAAATAATAAACTGGTACGCTGTATCGGAATGCGCGTGTCTTCTGACACGTTTTTGTGACATGTTTCCTTTGTTTCTGTCCAATAGATGTTGTTTGGGCGAAAATAACCATAAATATCAGTTTGCCATTGAGTTTCTTCTGTGTGTTGCAGGTATAAAGGAATATAAATCGCACACTTTTCGCGTCACCGATGGCACGACGTTTTATGAAATGGTTGCGTTACGCATAGGTTTCAAATTACTTTTGACGTATGCAAATTGCGTCTGCAACAGAAGCAGCACGAAACAAATTTCAACGGGCTAAATTTATCATTCTCCTGTTAAATTACCGCTGCTGTAGTTAACTTTAATTCTAACTTTAAGTTTTATTTAACATTTATTTCAATTATGGCAAGAATACGTCCGGGAAAAGTTTCGATGTGAAAGGTTGTTTGACCTCGGGTACACGTAATTCAATACTCCGTTCTCGAGTTTTTACATGGACGATTTATATAATTTTATTTATTTTCGCCGCTATCAGCTTCATTGAGCATTTCCACAGGAATGGGCTACAGTTGTAGTTCAGTGCTATAAAAAGGGAAGAAAATAACTTTTAATCATGCTGTTACCAGTACAAAACCCGTTCGTATAAATTTCCGTTCATATCACAAGAACAAATTAAAATTAAAATTGAGCGCCACAGTCATTATATTCTGGATGCGATTCTACGTATTTTCAACGGACTGAATGTTGAATTAAGGGCCATAAAATAATCAGCGAAATCCGGGTGGGAGGGGGGGTCTCTGGCCTTGGAAATCCGGGCAGGGGGAAGGGTCTAGAGGTACAGGAAATCCGGGAGGAAGGGGGGAGTCAAAAACTCTTGCCATCCGTCGGGGGGGTGTGGATTTTTTCTGGAATAACCCAATGAGTTTAATATAGAGAAGGACCCAGTTTGTAAGAAATGCACTTACAACGTGAAAATGTATGGGCAGCCATCTTGTTGTGAATATTGCAACATTAGAGCAGCTTTGGATGGGAGTAAGTGTTCCAGGTGTTTGAGTTCAGAGAAAAAGTATGGCCCCGCTGTCTCTTGTGAACAGTGCAAACTTAAGTGTGCTTTTCAAAAGCCCTTGGAGTGGATATTGAAAGACTAAGTAGTACCTGAATTTAAGCGCGGGAGTTCGCAGTCGGGTCTCCAACGTGACGTTCTGAAAATATGTAATCAACGGAAGATTCTGCGCACTCAAAGACGGCCAATAGCTGTTGTAGCGGTACAAAAAGGGCTTGTACTACTTGACAACTGGTGCACCTCTCAGCATTAATCGCTGTGGAGGAGTGGAGGTTTCGTGCCGATCGTTCCCTTCAAGAAAACAGTAGTTTGGATTAGAGAGCTCCATGATGTGTTTATAACCGTGCGATGTGTTGCACAGGAGAAAAACAATTTTTCATATGCATTTAGTTGCTGTCAATCAAGTGATGTCTGGGCCAATCAGAACATTGTAAAGTACAAAGTGGGAGACCCTCGCTCGTGTCGTGGGTCGCCTCGCGAGGCCCACGCACGAAGACGAAGTAAGGATTCGGCAAACTTCCTTTAGGTCTGTTTTGGAAGGAAGGGTTGACTCGGCCAACATGAACGTGAGGTTTGTAATATAACAGAGGAGACAGGTTGGCGTTATCAATGCATTTTTCGGATGTTCTCTGATATTTAACTTGTCAGCAGACTCGCTATGTGGAAGCGAGATCGAGAACGTCATTCTTTAATACCGTGGGCCGGCCATATTGATTGAGAAGAAACAAATCTCGCCCTTTGACTGCATCTTTTCCTACGGTTTTTGATCTGATATGGCGAGGGTTCGGTGGTGGCACTTGGAAATGGGACGTGCAGTTAAGAGAAGCACTAGAAACTTTATCTGAAGAACAACTGAGTCGACCTGCGATGCTGACTGTTTTACGACAAAGGTTTCCCTAGTACGGTTGGGACTTGACTTCGCTAGACAAGAAATTGCGTTTCTTTCAATTGACACAACGTAGAGGCATGCTGAAAACCCCACACACTAGACAAGGTAAGAACGTAAAGAACGTACTTTATTAGTCATGACAGCGCTCTCTCTCTAATGTTTTCAGTGCATAACACATGGACTGTGAGGCTTACATGTCTCTCACACATTAAGTAATTGTGGTCAAGAAAATCTAGGCCTAACATAGGATTCTTAGCAAACCTTGGTAAGCTTTCTTAGTTGTTCTGAGATGTTTTGAAATACGAGAGGAAAAAAGTAGGCCCTCATGTGCGTTCAGCACACATGAGAGTCTCACATTAGGTAAGGTCTGGCAGGTATGTCGCCTAATATAACACAAACATATGTGTTAGGTGAATTGCTAAGGGTACCGCAGCGACTCAGAGCGGGAAATGGAACCATGTCAGAGTTGGACTAACTGAAAACATTCTTGACGTGTTGTTTGGCAGGCACAATAATTTTGGGGCGCATTTCCATAAACGAGGCCTCTTGGAAATGAATTCAATTGAACAAATCAATATCCCCCGAGCCAGAGATGACATGATCCCCCAGCCCCCTTTAATAATGTTGTGCAACGAGTAAACGTCTTTTGGATGGGGAAAATCAGTATTATTGTATAGGGAGGAGGGCGTTCTCCGAAGAATTTCCGTTAGGAATTGCAGAAATGTGAAGGCATCCCAAAATTTACAACGACGGTTCTCTGAAGGGCGTTCTTTAAGTGGCTGTCTCCCTTAGATCCTCATAGCCCAAATTGGTCACAAAATAGATTTCCTTCAAATCTTGTATGTGAATTGCACTTTGTCTGGGTACTTTAAAAACACTTTTCGTTTGGGCTCTAAATGCTTTCTTTGGCAGTATACAAGGGGGGTCCCCTGGTGGACGAAAATGGACATTTTATTGGTACAAAAATGCAAATTTTCAATAACTTTGGTAACTCCTCACAACACTTAAAAATTTGATGCAGGACAAAATTCTACTGTTGTTTGATAGGTACAACTCTTACTTATCCTACAGTGTTACTGATATTTCCATGTAGTTGTTTTGAGTAGTTAAAACAGTTCCTTTTAACAACCCAATTTCACTGCTTTCAAAAAAGTAGGAGAATGGGTAAACAAAAATACATGTTAACAAAAAGTGAGACCTCGTCTAGCAAATTCCTTGCAGTGATGGGAAGTTAAATACTTGGTCTTAATTATAATAAAATAAACTCGTGCGGCCAGACGGTTTAAAGAACATGGCGCCGCTCTGAAACACCAGTATTTCTTAATTATGCAAATTACGAACCACAACTTATGCGTGGAATTTAAGAGTAAATGAAAGGGTGCCTGGAAAAAAGTCCTACATGACTTCTGATAAACTGGTAAATTCTCCTTAAAATTCCCTTTTATTTGCTTGTGAGACTAAAGGAGAATATGACATTACATCAAGAGTCACTTAGGACCTTATTCCACGCACCCCTTCAAATGTGACGCGAGCAATGCTCCCTTACATCAGGAAAACATGAAAATAGTTTCAAACTACAACAGGACAGAAATGTAAACTGGTAACATTTCGCATATAGCTTTAATTAAAATGTACAGCATTGAAATAGCTCATTTAAACCATGCTCAATTCACAAGATAAACAAGTTATGAAGTACATGCCACTCAATGATTGCTAATTGCGCTTGATAAAACAATGTTGATCTAGAACTATTTATCTGAGAATAAATCAATAAAAGCAAGTCACACTGAGTATATGACAGCCTGTGTTTTGCAAACTAATTTAGCGAACACTTAGTGCCTTGCAAAACAATGAAATCAACAAAAGGGCGTCTTGTGATGTTTTCATTTGCACCCATTACCTCAATTATTCTGTCATCTTCGATCAAATATAGGTCCGTGGGTTTCAGAGATCATCTTAGAAGCGTCAAAACAGTTGGTTTTGGGAAAATTCTTTGTTCAAAAGCCTTCATTTAGACCAAGCTTTCCATGTATTATTTCTCTCGAGTTAAATTTTTCAGGCAGTAGCCGCTGACCAGTAGCTAATGTCAACAAAAAGACCTGTTGCGCTCGCGTTTCTATTTGAAGGTATGATCGCTCACCAATGAAGGGTGAATTCATTTGAAAATAAGGGTTGGAGCTCATAAGGGAAAATTAAAATTCAAATTTTTGCCCTTAAGTTAGAGCTGTAAGCACATAACCAAGGTAAGCGTATGTAGCTAAAATTTTCTCTTTGACTTAAAGCGTTTACAGTAGCATTTACAAAGTGATAAACTGTTATTCCCTTCCTTAAGTCCCAGCCAAAGTCCAGAGAAAAAGAGGTAAGACACTTAATCTTAACTAGCCTGCGCGCAGGTTTTGGCGGGAGTCACAAGGTAACGTTAATAACGTAGTGTGGCTTAACATTAATTGCTCTTCTTTTCAGCGATCTTTTGTATATTAAATCATCATTTAGAGTTGAAGTATTCTAGCGTTCCGGGTTTTAGTATTATGGCGTTCCGGGTTTTAGTATTATGGCGTTCCGGGTTTAAGCATTCCGGCGTTCCGGGTTTAAGTACATGCCCTTCCAGAGTTGATCACAGACTAGCCTGGGTAGTATGAGAACCAGGCTTAATCAGTGGCAGTTACGAGTACCTCAGATTTTTGTTAGGGATTGAATAGCGGGTGAGATACTCGAGCTCGCACAAAAATTACTTCACTATAAGTTCTATCTCTACTAGACTACTCTTAATCTAACTGTACAGTAGACGCCTGTTATCTAGAACAGAAACTCGTTTCCTCTTGAATGTTGTTTCCAGTCATTTACTACGGGCATTGCTGAAGGAATTTTTTATTTCCTTGAAACCCTAGGTTATTTCAAATTAAACCTATAATGGGAGAGGGGGGTGCACGGACTCTGCCTCTGGGGACTTGAAACTTGTCTATTATTTTTTAATGTGTGAACAAGCACCGCCAAAATTTTATTGCAAAAATTAGTTGGGAACAAATTAGTGTGGTAGGTCAATGTACAGTGAGAGTCATGTTGCTAAGGCAATCAAACTTTGACAGGCATATTCATCTGAAATTATTTGGTACATTACTGTTTTAACTGAAAACAAGAATGACTTTCTTACTGAAGGTGTCATGCTATTAGATAATTTTAGAGTTCTTTTATTATTTTTGTTCACTTTTTGGTCAATTAGGTGGCTTTCCGAAGTCTTAGGGAAATCACGAAATCCAATACGGTGGATCCAATTGGAAATTATGACATAAATCTGACGTCGTGTGACGTTATCAGTATCCCTTGCCGATCTCAAAGGAGACATTCTTGGACGAAATTCTTGGACATACTTTTGACCCTCTGAGTTTCATTTTCATTGCTTTATTGCTATCGTAGTTTGCTGGAGGCCTGCCCCACAATGGCTACAGAAGACCAAAGAAGGCCCGGTCTAGATAGGATTAACGTTGTCTCTTCACTGCAGCTGATTACTTTCTCAAAACTGAAGGAACCTTTCAAAGCCCCACAAGTCGAAAACAGGAGGTTCTTTTCAAATCTATAAAGACGTGCCCAGCTGTAAGAGTTATTTTACTTAGCTGAAACGATGGTCTTCATTGTGGTTGTGTGCTTGCAGATTAAATTAAGGACAAAAATTTGTTTCTTCTCCCCATGAGCTCCAACCCTTTTTTTCAAATAAATTCAGTATTAATTGGTGAAGGATCATGAATTCAAGTTTTAGATAGCTAAGAGCCAAAACGCGAGTGCAAAATGGAGTAGTACCTGGTGCTGTTGTTGACATTAGTAACTGATCAGCGGCTACTGCCAGAATAATATAACACGACAGAACTAAATGCATGGAAAGCTTGTTGTAAATGAAGGTTGTTGAACAAAGAATTTTCCCAAAACCAACTGTTTTGACGCTTCTAAGATGATCTCTGAAACACACGGATCTATATTTGATCGAAGATGACAGAATAATTGAGGTAATGGGTGCAAATGAAAACATAACAAGATGCACTTCATTGATTTCATTGTTTTGCAAGGCACTAAGTGTTCGCTAAATTAGTTTGGAAAACACAGGCTGTGATATACTCAGTGTCACTTGCTTTTATTGATTTATTCTCAGATAAATAGTCCTAGATCAAGATTGTTTTATAAAGCGCAATTGACAATCATCGAGTGGCATGTACTTCATAACTTGTTTATCTTGTGAATTGAGCATGGTTAATGAGCTATTTCAATGCTGTACGTTTTAATTAAAGCTATATGCGAAAATGTTACCAATTTACATTTCTGTCCTGTTGTAGTTGGAAACTATTTTCATGTTTTCCTGATGTAAGGGAGCATTGCTCGCGTCACATTTACTCTTAAATTCCACGCATAGGTTGTGGTTCGTAATTTGCATAATTAAGAAATACTGGTGTTTTAAAGCGGCGCCAAGTTCTTTAAACCGTCTGGCCGCACGATTTTATTATAATTAAGACCAAGTCTTTAACTTTCCATGACTGCAAGGAATTTGCTAGACGAGGTCTCACTTTTTGTTAACATGTATTTTTGTTTACCCATTTTTCCTACTTTTTTAAAAGCTGTGAAATTGGGTTGTTAAAAGGAACTGTTTTAACTACTCAAAACAACTACATGGAAATATCAGTAACACTGTAGGATAAGGAAGAGTTGTACCTATCAAACAACAGTAGAATTTTGTCCTGCATCAAATTTTAAGTGTTGTGAGGAGTTACCAAAGTTATTGAAAATTGGCATTTTTGTACCAATAAAATGTCCATTTTTGTCCACCAGGGGACCCCCCTTGTAAACTGCGGAAGAAAGCATTTAGAGCCCAAACGAAAAGTGTTTTTAAAGTACCCAGACAAAGTGCAATTTACATACAAGATTTGAAGGAAATCTATTGTGTGACCAATTTGGGTTATGAGGATCTTAGGGAGACAGCCACTTAATTGTTTGTTGTTGTTATCGCAACAGCTTTGAAATAGAGAAAAAAGGCTGTTCTTTTGAAGTGTTTTCCTATGAGCGTGTCATGACAAGAGGATACAGTGGTCGACATTTGTATTCTGGGGTGGCGTGGGTTGGCGTATTGGATACCAATGGGCTATGAGTGCTTTGCGTAGTGGATAAGTAAGACTCGGTCAATGCACATGTTTGAACATTTTCACAACTTTTACTTAGTTGCCTGGCACAATGCTACAGACCAACCATTGTCCACTAAGATACGTTGTCATTCAAGGCAACCGAATATAAATCAGGATATGAACTAAGATAGTGTGGTAAGGTCTGAAGCATCTTGCTGTCACATGATGAATTATAGCTGCATTAATTGTGTTTACACAACGCAACAATAGTCACTGAGAGTGCTAAGTAGAACACCTTGAAATACATGTGTATGAAAAGCTCATTCTCAATTGAAGTTGACAATCAGCATTTTGCAACAAGAGAGAGCTTTGGTTCTTTCAGTAAGCTCAGACTAGACCACAAGTGACCACTGTTTAACTAGTGCGTAATTCCATGTCGCTCTCGGTAATACCCTAAGAGAGATTGGACACCCATGATCACAGTTGTCAGTGCGATTTTCGCCATAATCCTGTCTTTCATAGCTGTTATTTGAAATGAATTTCTCTAGTTAAGAGGCTCTGACTGTAAATATCGAGAATCGGCGGACAAGCTCAGAAAATCGAAAATCCTGATAACTTGCCAGAAGAACACTTTTGGGGAGCTATCCTCGAAAATATTACTAAAACCTTCTGGAATTCTATTGTTTTCGGGAAATTCGGAAAAACGGTTTTGCTTACGCAATAATCAGGCTTAACTTAAACAAATTGATAACGCTTGCTTTAAAACCGTTTGCAACGCAAGAAAAACAATTTTAATTTTAAATGACAGCAATACCCTTATACTTTCTATCAATGGGAATTGCATGGATTTTTGCTTTATTTATGTGGTTTGGTGGTTCTTTCAACAAAGGCATTTTGCGCACTTCCCGAAAAAGGCAAAAATTGGTAAACTACAGAGGCTTAAAATGGGTCTTGGTATGTCTAATATCGAATTGATATAAACACTGTGATAAGGTTTGGCCCTACTTCTATTATGATATGAAATAAAAAATCTGGGCAATACAGGCTCGCGCTGACAAAAACAAAAATTCGCGAACCAGTGTTGCCAAAATTTGCATAATGAAATGAAAAGTGGTAGTTTGGGTGAGTTCAATTTAGAGGATTTTATTCACTGAAGACACACAAAGAATGAACTAAAACATTTATTCAATCTATTCTCGCGTTGTTTTGGGCTTGTACTATTTCTACATAAAACTAAAGAGAAGGAGAAGAAGTTTTAAAAGTGCTACACAAGCTGTTGCGTGACCCGTGTCACGTGAATATTTTTGTCAATTTCTCAACCTCCTTATGGCAGTTTTTGAATGCGGTCTCCTACATTTGCCGCTGTTTTATGCATGGCTAGTTCTCCAGCGAATACCGTACGCATCCCTGTGTTTGGGGCATACTGTCATGTGCATTTGATATTCTACTGGGACATAAATTCCGACAGGCAAGTCTAGAATTAGTTTCGTATACATATGACACCTTTCTCTTCGAGAGATGAAAACTGCGACATAGTATGTTGTTGTGTACGTGACTCGATCTCTCTTTTCAAACGGCTACTAAGATTTTGGGCGACTTTTTGAAATGACACTATTTTGGCCAGGAAGCAAAAGTGCATCATTATTATGATTTATACGTATTTGTCAAAACATGTGCTGTTTCTATCAATATTGTTACACTTGTATAAATATGTTTAAAATTAAACGCAAACCACGGACGTCCTGCCAGCGGGATCGGTATTTATGAGTTCTTAATGCGGCTGTATATCTAAGAGATATCAATACACAGTTTGTTTGGTTTTACTTTGCAAGGTCGCTGAGAACTCTTTCACAGTTTTGGTGGAAAAGATTTTCATTGAAGAATATTTTCATGTTTGCATGAACGTGCAGTGATCGGTTGCGTGACTTGATTATTTTGAGTGGTACTTTGTGTTCCTTTAACCTTACACAGCCATTTTAGCTCTCAATTTATACGTGTACGTCAACTTTAATGATTAATAAAAGAAACCGTTTGGATTTTCGAGAACATTAGTATTTTCCTAAAGAATATGCAAATAACAAAGAAAGGCCACTGTGCTACAGAGTAAAGACATCTGACAAACCACTGCACTCTTAAGTTTCACCAACACTTTTCCAAATTTGTTCGTAATTCTTCAGAAAGATAAATGAAGATACCAGCAAATGCATCATCTAGTAGAAAGACCATCTAAAAATAATTACGGTAAACGATTTGTCATATTTCAAGTCGTCCTTCCATTACAGTTTTTTTCCTATTATCCAAATTATGCAAATTTTGGCAACACTGGTTCGCGAATTTTTGTTTTTGTCAGCGCGAGCCTGAATTGCCCAGATTTTTTATTTCATATCGTAATAGAAGTAGGGCCAAACTTTATCACAGTGTTTATTTCAATTCGATATTAGACATACCAAGACCTATTTTAAGCCTCTGAAGTTTACTAATTTTTGCCTTTTTCGGAAGTGCGCAAAATGTCTTTGTTTCAAAGAACCACCAAACCACATAAACATAGCAAAACTCCATACAATTCCCATTGATAGAAAGTAGAAGAGTATTGCTATTATATAAAATTAAAATTGTTTTCTGGCGTTGCAAGTTATTTACAAACAAGCGCATTCAATTTGTTTAATTTTAAACCTGATTTTTGCATAATTAATTAAGCAAAACTGTTTTTTCCGAATTTCTCGAAAATAATAGAATCACAGAAGGTTTAAGTAATATTTTCGAAGATAGCTCCCCAAAGGTGTTCTTCTGGCAAGTTATCAGGATTTTCGATTTTTTGAGCTTGTCCAACGATTCTCGATATTTACAGTCAGAGCCTCTTAATACTGCTGAAATGAGAAACAACAGTTGCCTCCCACCTTTTTCAACAGTTGTGGCCAGAACTGCATTACTAAAAACAATATGGCTTTCTTTGATTTTAATGGTTAAATCAGAACTTTATTTATAACATAGAGGGCAAAATTACTGATTGCTGATTGGTTGAGACAGGGGGCATTTTTTCTTAATTTTCTTTCCAACGAGGGCAAAATTACTGACTCCTGATTGGGCAAGCGCCAAAAATACTCGCATTTGATTGGCTAAGCGCGAGAGCGCGCCATTTGCATTTTGTAAGCGTCTTGAAAAGAAAAGCAGATTTTGAATTGGATTTGAGTTGTTCAACACAAGAATATAGTTTCAGAGTTTAAATTTAGCCGAGTTGGTTGGCGAAAATGGTGTGGTAATCGGCTGATAGTTCAAAGAGAAATTCCAGAAGGTGAACCTGAACGTTTTACGGGAAACAGCAAATGGTTATTTGTTCTAAAACTACCGAAAACCTTGGTTAATTCAGCGAGCGAGAGGTCGCTTCGCAACTCAGGTAAGCTTAAGCTTAAATAAATTTACTTAGTTTGAGTTTTGAGTGTGAGTTTGTCAACGAGCTAGAATTGTAATTATCTCAAAAGATGATCATATGCATAAAAGACAGTTTCTTTTTTTGTTCTGGGCGCTGAGTAGCAGTTTAATAAACTGCTTGTGTGCAGAATTGTTTATTCTGAGTGCCGGCGGCGGATTGTGTTTCGACGTGCAATGAAAAGTTTTCAGAAAATTTTGCCCTCTATGTTATAAACAAGTAATCGCATTGAGCCCTCGTAGAATTAAGGATAAATTTTCACTTGTATTTTCAAAGTTTTCACAAATTGCCCTCGTCGCTACGCGACTCGGGCAATTTTGTGAAAACTTTGAAAATACGCGTGAAAATTTATCCTTAATTCTACTCAGCCTCATGCGATTACATATACTAAAAAGCCAGATATCGCCATGAAAGTTGATAATACTAGAAATGCTGCTTTATATCCTGTACAAAGTCTGTGACAATGGTATTAGGAGGTCTCCACAGGGCGGAGGCAGTTTAGTGAAGAATTGCCCTTAGCAAGTGCAGAGATGCCAACGTGTTACAAGAGACATGATGATGGTCGTAGCCTGCATACGCAAAAACAGACGCTGCACTCTAGAGACACTGCACTCTAGAGAGTTCACTGTAGAGAGTTTCCTGTGTGAAAAGCCATAAGGAATCCCCCAGCGCTCACAGGTGGAGAGAAAGAGCGTTCAGTTGGTGACATTTAGCCTCGTACATAATGCAAGTGTCGTCATCCTCACATCGTAATATTATGTTAACTAAACACGCTAGAAGGAATCTTTTGTCTACACTAGTAACTAGACGATGCTCCCCAAATGGATCATGTGGTGTTGGAAAAGATCCATACCACTGCGACGTAAGGGTTTTGGAGTGCCTATCCAACCTCTTATGAAGTGGGATTTTAGGGGAAGGTTTGATGGTGCCCCATCCTTGGATGCAATTGTTTGAGCTGACTTTTGTCTTGAAATAAGAGGGAGAAGGGTAAAGCACTATAAACCAGGTGTTATCATGCCGCATGAACCTTGTATCATGTTTGTTCTTTTTTGTTGTAGACGTTTCTCTGCAGTCATCTTCACAAGAGATAATGAATGAACAAGATGTCTTTGACCTGGAACAGGAGGTAAGGCTGTCTTGCTCTTATGTCATCCATATAGAAACAGGTGTGACCCCCTGTCATGAGGGTGAAATCATGTTAATTATTGTGACCATCCCTTTCAACATTCTTCATGTAGTGCAGCATGAATTTATGTCACTGTAATTTCCATCATTGTCATAGGAAATTGGGTATTCAGTGGAGAGATAAGCTATAGAAAGATGGATTTTGAGTTGTCAGGAAATGTTTTCATGTTTCAAGCCAAGATGGATAACATATGTCAACATTGCAATCTGAGTATGACGTCACCGTGTGTATGCAGTGTGCTTTGTTTGATTTCGACATGAAGTTCTGCAAATATCGCTGTATCTTGCAGATTATTCAGTGAATTTTATTGTTTGCATTTTGAAAAAACAGTTGTTCCCAGTTGATTGTTGTTCAATCTCAGTGGTACCTGATGTTGTCAGTGGACATGACGCTACAGATGGCCTGAAACTGCTGCGTAGCAAGCACTTCGGCTGTTGCTAGGAGATGAGTGCGATATATGCAAGTCTGTTCTGCAATGTTCTTACGAGCTGATAAGGAAGACCTGGAAAAGATGGTCGAGCCACTGCCTTAGAGCGGCTTTAGGAGGGTTTGTATTTAGTTGTGTAGAACTGGGAACAAATGTTTTCTTGAAAATGGTGGGTGGTAAAAGTAACAATGATAAAGGAAGTGAAGAATTGGGGAGAAAGAGGGGTATTTGCAGAAAGTACAGATGGTGTGAAAGGCACATGAGAGAACAACTGACAGGATAGTGATAGTTTTCTTGCATTGTCAAGACATTGCAATGCTCTCTGCTTAAAACAATGTTCCATGAGAACTCAACATGCATGTTTCCTATAGCTGTAGCTTCACACACGATTGACAGGAAAAAACTGTAGTGTTGCTACATTAAGGCAGGATGTTATGCAAATCACTTGTAAATGAATGCAGTGAATTTTTTCTCCTTGTAGTGTGAGGCTGAATGGATAGATGCAGAAGCAGTTCAACTCATGGACAAGGTGGTTGTGGATTTCAACAGTTTTCCTACAGTGTTCAAAGATCAGCGTATTTCGCTTGGATATACACAAGCTGAAGTATCAAACAACATCCTGCATTGTACTGGATATCAGATTACCCAAACAACAATCTCTCTTCTTGAATGTAACAAGTTGGAAAGGAAGAAAGTCGGAATACTCTATCCGCACCTCATGGAATGGATGACGTCAGCAAGGCCACAGGTATACCCTTTGCAATTATGTGGCCCTCGGAAAAAACGGGTGACATTTTCGAATCATGAATTGAAGGTTCTGCTTCGTGTTTTTGACCAGACGTCACGGCCCAGTCCTGAGAAAGTGCGAGAGGTTGCTTGCAGTCTTCATCTGGATCCAGTCATTGTAAAGAGATGGTTTTACAATCGTTATCACCGCCGCAGCGCCAGGAACCAAAACTAAATAAAGTGACTGGATAGTGTTAAGGAAAGAATGCAATATTTCAGAAGATCGTTCAATTAATGATTTCCATTGACATGATATGAGCATGATCCAAAACACCTTTTCCCTAGAATTCTTGTTGCTAAAGGATATTGTCATTCCCCCCTCAGCGCCTTCTGTCGCATTGGCGCAATTTTGGGGATCATGTGCTGATGCTATTACGATGGTATTCATTATTGAACATGTTGAGATTATGAACATGGAAATTATCTACTTCTTTCCTGTATCGTGTGCTCAGCTACAGACAAGTTGAATATAGCCGAGATTTGTGAAACTATTTCCTGCAAATATTGTTGTTGTTGTTGTTGTTGTTGTTGCGTTGTTATCTGCTAATTAACACAATTACGTGCTCATTACAGGTTGTTCAGATGTGCAATGCATATACTACAAGAGGCATGGTGGACGTCTACAATTTGTCCGCATCTCACTCTGATATGAAACTTGCTTCTCTTGTTACTATTGTTGATGCATGTCTTATGAAAGTAGTCTAAATAAGTCATCGGGTTATCTAGCAGTTGTCATTTGTGAGTGCCTTTTGTATTGGAATGACTTCACTATGTGTATAAGTAATAACAATGAAAACAGATTTTTGATTTTGCGTACTTCTGTCTGTTGTAATGTTGATCTGTAGTGTGACTATTTGTAGCGCAATGCATGTGTGATTGTTTCACAAATCATGCTGTGATGACTTCTGGAAAATGTACCAGGCTTTTAGTATGTTTGATGTGACAGACGTCCAGTTGTGTTGAAATCTAGACGATCCTATGCTTCGGTGTTTGTGGTTTCAAGCCCTGTGCGCCTGGAAGCGTGCTTATCTCAGATGTTTTGCTGCACCAATTATCAGACAGCATCCTATTTCAAAGAAAAGACAGTACCACTGACTTTTAGAGCCCAGTGTGCTATGTGTGCCACAACTCATAGAGAGTGTTCTCGTTGTCAGCTCGATATGACATTTCGAACAGTTGTTGCTTTTCAATTGCAGTGTAGGGTGGGTTACCCTCTGCTGAGAAGTGATGTTTCCATAGCAACAATAAACAATAATGGCGGAAAATAGTGAAAGTGAAATGTTGCACACATGCAGATGTGTCTTTCCAAAGCAAAAACCAACATCGTAACCTGTGCGAGACATGAAACCAAAATATAGAAGAAGTGGTAATGTAAGAGGTTTCTCTTATTTTTATCAAAAGAGCCATTTTCACAACATGTGGCCACCATTAACTGCAATCCCAAGGCAACAATTCTTGCAAATGTCATGTTAATGTGACAAGAGGAAGACTGGCTACAAGCATAAGCAATTGCCTTATACAGCTTTGTAAGGCATCTGTGGTGGGGCTACATACTGAGGGGCTTATATCCTGGGAGGGAGGGGAGGGGGTTCAACTGGAATAAAAAGCTGTTGCAAATTCAGCCACAGCAGTCTCGATAAAAACATTTTATTTTGTCCTTTCTAATTAAGCTGAACGACGGTTGCTCTTTTTCTTCCAGCGCATATCTCTTGCGCATCTTAGGATATTGAGGTTCCCACGGTATTTCTCTCCCCCTGCAGTAATAATTTTTGGCAGTTTATGACCATTTGGAAACAGCAGTTGTTAGTCAAGGCTGTCAGAGTCCAACAAGAAAATTGCGGAGCGACACATTTTTCACACACAATTGAGCTGACATTTGGAAAGTAATTGTGATAGATTCTTTGTATTCTAATGCTTTTGTAGATTTCCTGTGACTTAACGGTTGGATTTGTATTAAGAAGCCCAAAATGGCTTTTTTTTTCTTGTTCAGAGTTTGCAGGCATATAGTGGTAATGAAGTCTGTTTAAAAGCTTGCATCATTATTCGCCTCATGACGTGATAACGTTGATGCATTCTATAACTGCTGTATTCAATATCAAATTCCATTTTCTATAGTTCGTGACTATGTATCGGTTCTGGGTTTTCTTGTAAAGAATGAGTATGAGAACCATCTTTGTAAAGATTCTCATTGTTGTAACAAATCAGTACCACCCGCATGCTATGCCAAGGGTTAATTATCTCGGAAAAATGCGTGGTCATTCATATTTTTGTTTTTGAATTGTAATGATGCCTGCTAAGATTTTTCTTGTTCCAAATAAGCCTAAGTGTTGCACATATATGTCTCTCTTAGGAAGCACTCGTCTTGAACACATTCCAATAAATGCAATTTCAGTCAGTTTTAACAAGAATATCAAAACCATGACAATACTAATGGAGCCAGAGACATAACTGCACTGTCACAAAAGAGAACCTCAGAGCTCATCTTGGCACTATTCTGTCAGAGTACCTAATGTTCAGCAACCGAGAAGTCCTATAGGGCGCCTTATATGTATGGCGGCCTATCAGAAGATGTAGTTTTGGATGGCAAGTAGTTGCACTATAACTCGCGGCCCTTACAAGTGTGGGACCTTTATAAGCAGCAGGTTACGGTATTTATCTCATGAATTGACTGAGGAGCGAATAGTTTACAACAGTTACATCAAAGACGTACCAAACTGACAACTTACTTGTCAGAAGGTTCAAAGTTTAAGAAACCTGGCAATTTAAAGGACACTCTTTAAAACTGATGGTACAAATCTGGTGCATGTTGCGAACAAGTTTGTCCCTGAAAAAGCAGAGAGGGCTATCAAGAAGCACTGTTGGCAAATTTGTCCCCATAAAGGTGTTGTTTTTGATCAAATGCACACAAAGTGTGGCATGTTGAACAGTGTTAGTATCTATCTACGACAACTTTTGGTTTCCCTTGCACCCATTGTTGAACGTCTTCATTTTAATGGGGTAGGAGTTGGGCTTTCAGCAACCCGCTTTGGTTTGCCCCCCCCCCCCCCCCAGTTATTTCAGCCTTGCTCTGGGCCTGAAAGTAGAACAGGCCGAAACACTATCTCTTAAACTCATCTAACACTAATATCAGAGGACTGGCATTACAGAGACACTTACAAACTATTGAGGCTTGTGTTTGTCTTTCTAAGCGAGTGAGCTCAAAAATTCGGTAGTGGCGCAGGGCCAATATTTCATCACGTAATGACAAGTCGATCGTAACAAAATGATATCATGCTTTCCTTACTTTTCAGAAAAACAGTTCTATGAAATATAGTCAACTCCTGTTATAAGGGATACAACTAGGACTAAGTTTTTGTGTGTGGAATAGAGCAAGTACGTAATACTGGCAGTTCTTTTCCGCAAACTGTTATTCTCTGGGACTTCTAGCTTCATGTCAATAAAGGACGCATTGAATGGTGTTCACTTTTCTTCACACACACCAAGCTGTGGACAAGTGTTGTACACAGAATGGATTTGGTTCAGTTGTGGTTGCACATAAACACAGAAGCTGATTTCGGCATGTACATTTCTTTGTGAAATGATCTGCTTGACTAGAGAGAACAACTGAAGCCTGATGTATAAATTTACAATACTGTACAGGACATACTTTCAAACATTCTTACTGCCAACCACTTCCGCATCACAAACCATTGTTTGGTAGTTTGATACCACATCACTATCACTCAGTGACTTCTGAGCTATCATAGGAATGTGCACTCTTTCCAAAGTGCTACCAAGTTTACAAGTTCACTGCCCGAAATAAGGTTCACTACTAGAGAATACTATCTGCGCAGTCTGTGTTATACGTGAGAGGCTAGTACCACATCTGAAAGTGGAAGTCCCCTTTTGGGAGTCACAACCATCCTCCAATTTCGAAGGTTTGAGGATAGCTATTGCCTGCTCGCTTTCACTACAAGACTTCCTTGCACACTTTTTAAGCAGATTTTGTAAAACATACCCCCAACTACTGCAAACCAGCCTTCTGTTTCTGTCATAAGACAGTTTTGCATGGAAGTCAGAGTACTCTTGACATCTCATAACTTCATACGCTTGCAGAGCGCAAGGATTCTATCGGCCACTCTAATTACTAATATTGCAGCTGCATTTCGGCATAATCCTCTCAAGAAAGAACTCTTTGCACATTTCACTGGAACCTAGGTATAATATTTCGTATACAACGTTTCCGCGTCACCATTCTTTAAGTATCCATCGTATAGTGCTTTAAACACAGAAAATGCCTCAGTATTGGTATGCTGTATATATTCATATTGGCTGAATTCGGCTCGTAAGTCAGCGTTGAAGACTTTGTTTTCTTTAACATTTTGTACAGCATTATTCACAATCTGGGCAACAATGCTTTGCCTTACAGACAATCCTTGTTGTTGATCGTTGTGTTTAGCAGATTTTGTGTCTTCGCTATCGTCCACTAGACTTGTATTGCTTCCCCTAGTCGCTGCATGCAATTTCTGTCCATTAAACCTACAATTGGTACGCAAACAAATATATAAGAATAGAAAACCAGCGAGTCTTTGGAAACAACAAGGTGGCTTTAATACACGAGGTCGAGCGTTTGAATAAACAAGACACCAAGTACGGAATTCTGTACAAAGGACATTCTGTACTTCAGGGCCACATTTAACGACAAGGCATGGCCATATCCTAGGATAACTCTTCTTATTCGTTTTCATTAGAGGAACATTTGCTTGAGTTCCACCTCCAGTTAAATAGGAGTTAAATTGAAGTTGAAGACACAACATTGACGTGGTGCTCGGCACGATAGTAACTTCTTAACTATCTTAAATTGTCTAGTTTTCTACTTACATCGCTCAGGAAGCTTTCAAATTGTTCCTCTAACTGTCGATGATCTTCGAGAAGAGCCATAATAGCTTCAAAATCTTCTCCAAAGTGATAGAAATACCGTCCGGCATATTGTTTTGACTGTCACGTGATGGGTCAGTTAAACATCGGCGAAACCACTCTTGTTGTGTTCCTTTGAAGATTTTTGCAGTTTTCTTAGCAGTCTCCCCCTACGAAGTTTGGCTGCATCGAGTCAGAATTCAAACCCTCTGTTAGACGTTTGCGTTTACAGTACATAACTTTTGTATTGGGATCTGACGAAGGAACATGACTTCCCACTCCATGTAACACAAAAGGTCCTATTTTGCTCACGTGAGTTCAAGCGTAGCACGTGCGTGGTCTCGCTACAAAAATCTGGATGCGTACGTTTTCGGCATTTTTAGAGCTTTACCAGATTTTTAGAGAGCTACAGAACTTTTACAGGTTTGGAGGGATTTTTAGAGGTTTCCTTGAATATTTTCGCGCTTTTTGGGTTATTTGTTACAAAAAAGCTTGAACCCCCTCCGCGGCTATATCAATGGGCAGTCTTCCTCATAATCCAGCATTCCTTGCTCTCCGTGAGTTCAAAATGGAGCGTGCAGGAGAGCTTCTTGATGTGGTTGACACTGAGGGCGCTACTTGAAAGCACACGAAAGCCCTGGAATTTGACGATGCGTCACCGAATTTTTAAATCTATTCGTATTTGTAGAGATTTTTTGGAGTTGTCGTGGGATTTTTAGAGGTGAAACCCCAGATTTCTAGAACATTTTTGGAGAAATCCCGCAACGATTTTTAGCCCATTTTTCGGCTTTTTTGTAGCTAGGCTTATTTCGAGATCATGGCAGGCGCCCAAAACGCCCACGTCCTCGCGTTGAAGTGACCTGATCTCAACAGCTCTCTATCGACGGGTAAGAATGGACCGCTGTGAACAATTTACAACAGGTAACGGAAATGAACTAAGTATCCTGAAACAGACGCCATTATTTCGTGCATCCTCCCAAACTCCATGTTATTCAGGGGGGCAGAGGGGGAGAGTTGCGACTTTTGTGTTGCTATTGTAATGATGAAACTATCCTCTTCCTCTTTCATGGAAACATCTGTGTGTATAACTCTAATCATCTAAGACGGTTTTGGGCTGACATGGCTAAAAAAGTGGCAATCAACAACAGCAAAATTCTTTTCAGATAAATAACTTTATTCCCATATTGTACCATCTTGCAACAACACTGTCATTTCAGTACTTGAAATTTTCAAAGATCATTTTTAAACAACAACTAGTGTCTCATCAACAATTTCTCTCCCATTTCTAAGGATGTATCAAAAACATAACGGTTTCGCGAATGAAAACCCTATCTTTCGTGTGCTGTGTAGCACGGAAATATCCTGATCACTAGCATTTCAATACCTTTGACAGCTTTTACATCGAGTCACAAATATGAACGCGTTTCTCTTCCGTCTCACCTCGGTTCGCCTAAACACAACATACAATTTCATTGCTCAGAGGCTTAAGTGAAAATCGCCGACAATAGGAACACAACAGTCTTTCAACATGCATTAACACCTAGCCCTTTCGTGTCCAAAATTGCAAACGCGTATATTTCGCGATACACACAACGTCCTCTGCATAACTCTTAAACAACAGTTTCCAACAAATCTGGTGTGCTACGAGTTCTCTTATTACTAGTCAAACCAACTTCGGTGATAACAGCGGTGGATTTGCGAAACTTAACGGCGACTTCAGGCAACAAGAGAATAGCCTTGTATACCTCCTCTGGAGAAGTGTTCTCAAGACTGATGGCCTCCTCTTCCTGTTTCAATTCGTTGGGACTTTGCTACCATCGCATTCAACACCTCCCTAAACGCTGTAATAACATATTTGGTGTTGTCCTCATCTTGAACCGTGATCCGCAAATTGCATTCTTGCGCGCAGTTAGCAATCCTTTGGCTCGCTTTGCAGCTGTCACATGTCACCACTTCTAAGGTGGCAATGTCCGTGAGGGCTTTAGAGCAGCGTCCGCAGCTAAACCACCGTTTGAAGTGCTCGACAAAGTTGACGCTCGGGACTCGTATTTCTGTGATATCTGCTGTTGCCGTGAACTCTTCCTCCGGTGCCGGAAATTCTTTTTCCAATTTCAACACCCTTGTGTATGGCGTTGTGGAGTCCCGCTTGATATCGTAGCTCTTTACACGAAGGGGAGCTAGCTTGTAGCTAGTTTCTGATGTCAACGTTTTGTTCAGTTCTCCCCAGATCGTAAGGGGAATAGACGCCGTTTGATCTGTTAGGATCGCGCTTTCGTTGCAAGCGATACTATTACCATTGATAATGATCTCTTTGATCTGGTCTGAAGAGCATGTTACACGGCCTTCAGCGATAACCAGTTGACCCCCTTCCACCTTCTGAATCTCCGCAATTGTCATTGGCAAGCCTTCTGCTCTTTCCAGGTATTCAAAATCGATTTCTGCGTTGCTAGCCTGTTGCAGCCGCGTTCGCTTCGTTACAACTAGATCAAGAGCTTTGGCGTCCACCAACGAGCGTTTTTCGCCTACGTTGCGTAATTTTGCGGCTGTTCTGGACGTTTGGTAGCCTTCAAGCTGCTTCTCCAACTTTTCGTCAAAGCAAACTGCTCGACGGTATGAGGCCTTCGCTGTCTGCAGAAGGAAATTGAAGTACGGAACAGATTCCATAGTAGGACTCACGTTATGCACTTACCCTTCAACTCTTGCTGTCCATGGCTGATACTATTAGCAAGTAAATTCTCGGACAACGTTGTAATATATTTGTTTGCATCTAACGCCCCGCCTTTGCTCCCAGTCCATTGGTTTCACGTGGGTTTGATAGACAAGTCCGACCAGATAACATATGCAGGGCGGGGCCACACATGTGCTACGCTCACGTACACTCTAGCCATAAACGAATGAACATTCGCTTACTTTTTCCCTTACAACTTCCTCCAATCACCTGTCGTGACAAAATGGTCGCTATTTTTAGTTGTGTGTCTGAGAACCGATATTTGCCCAGAATAGCACCCGTTTTCGTTCGAACAGGCCACAATCAAGCCCGACACATTTACTCTCTTGCCCTGCACATGTCTGCAAGGGTTCCTATCTCGTACGGCCTCATTCTCCTAGGTAGAGCCGCGATCGCTTTGGCCAACGCCACCGTCGGCCTGGGACTGAGGGAGACTAGTCCCGTTTTCAGGCGTGGTCACACAGCTCAAACTAGAAGGCGGACAAAAGCTTTGAGTAAGACATGACTTCTTTTGGTCGATATCTCTGGTCTATTTCCCCTAAGAAGTCCATTCGTCAGCAGTTCGGGTCAAGTGTCAAGTGAAACAACTTACAATATGAGGTAAGTACGTACGCGTACTTTTCATAATGGCGGCTTTTAAATCAACTCATCATCACTGTTGTTGTGAAATACCCTTGTGTATCAGTCAAATTGAACCTTAAACATCACGCGCCCCCCCCCCCCGCCCCGCCAGACCCCGGCCATTTGACCGTGCATTGTGCCTGGCTAGGGGAAGGGTCAGGAATTTGAACTGAATATTTGTCTTATTCAGGCGTAATACTCCTATGAGTTTTTCGGTTTTTGCAAGCTTTGACGGATTCACAAGATAGAATTTCCCCATTATTAGTGAATAACTCTTTGAAAAACGCCTTCAAAAGAAGTCTCAACGTCTCACCACCGCGCATCTCTCTCTGAAAATTGTGACGACTGTGATTGACGACGAAATTTGTCTTTGAGGAGACGTATTTCAGAAGTAATTCGTGGGGCATTGGAACCTGTTTTTTGCCCCGAGGGGAGGGAATTTGAACCACGCAATCTTCCACAGTTCAAATATCCGGGGGGGGCTGGGGGGTGGATGTTGAAGCTTCCATGTGACTGGTACATCAGTTGAGCATCTTTGTTTCTAGTGAGAGCTTTTCCGATCCATCATTACCTTTATGTTTCATATTGGTGGTTATTCCAGTTCTTAAATAATGGAATTTTCAGTCTGTGTGCTAGATAAGTGCGAGATATAGTTTTCATGGCCTTCTACAGTGTTTCATCCCTACTGGAAACTGTGCAAGTGCCCATTTTCTGCCCTACATTTCTTCTTTTGACTGATCCTTTGTTATTTTTTTTGGCATCCTATGTCGGCAGTGATGAATAATCCAGCCTTTTCTTACACTAAAAGTACATGGAGAAGAGCACTGATATGATCATCCCAGCTTAGATGGGTAACTCTTCACTGGATTGAACTGGATCGAACGCAGTGATCACGGTAACCTAGCTTTCGTACTTGAACACAAAAGACATATATACAACTGTGTTTGACTCCATTCAATTTCTGACCCCACTCAAACATAATTATACACAATGAAACACTGGTGAAATCATTCAAATATAGCAGATATTTATACCATCTGCCCTTTAGCATGTGGAATGTCAGCATGATGTGTTTCGTATTGTCATGTAAAGACATAAAAACTCAGTGACTAAAACAATCACAAAATGAATTTTTCCAATGTGAGGTTTATTCTGGATGGCAACATGGTTAAACTTAATGCAGAATGAACCAAACTCTTCTACTCTGTTTACATCATACTCATATCACGGTTTCTATACCAGAATAACAAGTTTGAGCCTGTACCAATACTGGGGGAACTGACACAAGTATGACTCATACTGTTATGACAAATAGTGCTATAATCACGTAACCAAATACACAGAACCAAGAGCGAACCAGGATGACTTTATACGACAGTGACAATAATACCAGTCTCAAGTAAACACCTCTTTACACTGAAGTCAAGCAGCTTTTAACGATGTTCAACGACATTCTCGGAGACCCAGGAGCAGTAACATGCAGATTTCATCTAAGCGATACAAACTCACACCTCTACGATTTTCTTTATAAGTTGTGGTTGTTTTGTCGGATGACTTCGTCGATGCGAGCTGCTGACTTAGGCTAGTATATGTGTAAGAAAACATTTCTTTAGTTTCACCATGAAAGTGAAAACCTCCAAGAACCCCTGAGCTTACTATTACCAATCCAGCGTATGGAAAAAGATCGGAGCTCTCTCTTTTACCACAATACCTTCCCAACCTAACACAGCCAATACGCACACAAAAAGCTACATTTTTGGCATAAATTTGGCCCTGTGGTAGCAACATTCTATATGCAAAGTTTGAAGCTTTAGAACTTTTCTTTGTGTTTTTACAAGCATTTTGACTGTTCTTATTCGCTAAGAACTATGAGTAAGTGTAACAGTCGTCATCTTTTCCGGTACTGTGGATTCACAGAATTAAAATCTGCTCTCTTTTGCTTTCAGGTTGTCATTCTATCAAGCTGAGGTCATGAAAACATCGCAGTTTATTACAATGGCTTCATTGAGCAATCTGTACTGTGCACTATATTCGCACACAAACATGAACTCAATTAAAACATTTGAACAACACTTTTCAAAAAAGCTGACGTATTTTTTCTCTTTTTCTACTACATATTTTCCTGTCATTCAGTACTTTGGCTGTGGCCACTTCCACCATAAACTCATAACCAATTCGACAACTCATTATCACGTTCTATATACACTTTATGTTTGCTTAGTACTACTGAGCGGTCTATATGTGACAATACAATGACTCTTGCAGTATCTATTAGAAGTCACAGTCCCTTGACACCAGATCCGAATAAAACGGCTTGGTACCTTTTAGGGCTTTGCTTGACAACATGTGATCAATACACCGATAACTTTTATTTCACACCACCTCCACCCCCATTCCCTACCAATACTGCACTTTTTACTCGGCAACACTTAGCCTAGGAAATACGGTAAACAAAAAAGCAGAGAACATTAACTTGAGTCATCAAAGGTGTGAAGATAGTATTTGCGATTTCAAGGAATTGACATCCAGAAAGTCAAAAGAGCCTACCACATTGACTCATAACAGTTATTAGAGAACAATAACACATCGCTATAGATATCCTTATTACTATGTAGGAAGATCTACAATCCACAATAACATATCTACTGTCGTTCTCTTCGCAACCAAAATATCATAGAATGACCTATTAAACCATCAACTGTCGAACAGTCTGAAGGTCTGCCACTAACTTCCGGGAACACAATCTATTATACACTTTCCACCTGTCACACACCTCACACGATGCCCCAAGTGCAAAGATGCTATCCTTCACAATGATCTCCACCAGTTCTGCTTTATACACAGTAGTTATAAGGCCTTCCTCGTAGTGTGGAAATGTCTACAACTCCAAATCTTGATGCACAAAACACATGCATTACTTCCAAGGTGTCCTCCCCAAACTGGAAATCCACTTGTTCGTAGGTACGAATACCTTTTTGTGGTGTCGTGGTCATTTCTATTATTAGCATTTCCTTTGTTTTCAAGTAAGGCTGAATGACATCTGCTGTCTTGAATGTTGCCACGACAAGCTTATTGATAAGGAACTTGAAATATGTGAAGAACAGCTGATAACTGCCATCACCTTACATCTTTGCCATCATAACTGGTGGATGTTCTCGATTTTGGCACCAGTGTATAGCTACACGAGTTGACAACCTTCCTACATGATCAAAATGGAAAAAGTAAAGGTGAAAGGCATATCAGAGAGCTGTGGTGTGAAATGGTATTGATTTGGAGTACTTTACATCTACAGCTGACAATTCGCCCCTGAAGAAGTGCATGACAGAACTGACACTAGCACCCAGCCTCAATACCAGGTTATTGATCACACAGCAGCTCATTTCTCCTCTCATCAACACGGTTGGATTGGCGAAGAACAGCCCCGCCTCTAAAGTGCACAACACGCTGTCAATATAGTTGAGTTCCACTATGCGTGTGCCAGAAGTACAAAGCACGCTCATTCCTCTAACCTGTACAAGTGAACAAGAAAGTCTGACATGAGTCGAGTGGGCAAGACAATCGAAAAGACTTCATCAATAGCACAATTCATTAGGGGTAGGAGCTAAGGGACATTTGACTTGCAAGTAGCTGAACAAAAGAACACATGAGCGCTAAATGCAGTTTATGTTGACCACTCTTCACAGTTCAATCCCTGCGCAAACCCACCAAAAAAAACCACATTTCTTTGAAATCATATGTATGCGGTATATTAATTTGTGTTCACTTCCGATTCAGACTGGAACAAGACACTAACTGAATGTGTTTTCCTACCTTTCTACTCCTGTTGTCTGATCCACACCACTCGGAACTTCTCATCCTCAACTCACCATCTTTTCCCTTGCCATCCTCGACAGGATGCCCATGCTCTAACGCTTCCAGAGTATCTACAAAACACCAGCCTTATTAATACAAAATGCATTCACATACAAAAGCCCTTCCTTCCCAACATCACAACAACACATAAAGCATCATTCCCAATAATAAATGCTTTCTTCAGCAATTAACACTGTTTCACCATTGATACATCATTAGAGAACCATTTTCAAACTCCCTAATGATGGTGATTTTGCCGTCTCTTCTCAGAGAGACTAGCAATACACACTGCCCAATCACCTATGTGACAACAACATTTCACTCATTATTTACAGCAAATACCTTACATTTCACAACACTCAATCCTTTTCTCACAACAACTCCATTACTTTAAAATGATGCTCAAACTACCAAACCCATACAACTGATTACTTGTGTATATCTTACGCCATCTACAACACCAACTTACTCATTTTTCAGTGCTATCCAAATTCCTTTGTGATCACTAAAATATGTTTCCACAACACCACTCTGAATTTGTTCCTCATCTACATTGCTAAAATCAGGTCAGTAGTTGTTCTGTAGTCAGTTGTGCTTGTTTTAATATGTTGTCTGTAGCCATATAATGGAATGATCTGACTAAAGAGACTGCTTCTCTGTAAATCATCAAACCAATCAATATTGAAATCAGTGAGTATTACATGTCTAACATCTGTTGGCATCAGACTGTGCACATGCGCCAATGCTTGATACAGCTGTGTCACTGGGACACGTGGTGAACGATGAATACCAGCGATAACAACATTTGGAAGATTTCTTAGCTTCACAATAGTGACTTCAATTCCAAAACAGTTCTCACGTTTCGGATACTGATCAATGCAGGGATTCGATTCTCTTATATAAACTGCTGTTCCACCATGTGGTCTTTGTCTGCATGAATGAACATGTGTCTGTTCATCATTCCGAAATAAGGAAAACCCATCAACTTCGAACTTCTCATCTCTATCAAACACCCACAGTCTGCTTTCAGCAGTTATGTTTACTTCTGCAACCTTTAAATTGATATCACCTCTCACATCATCTAGATGTTTGTGTAGTGAACGTGCATTCAGAAACACAATTTTAGTATATTCTGTGCTAATATCTCCAAGAAATTGTACGCACAGGTCAAGGTACCCTACTGTTCGTAACCTATTCATTTCATTTGTGACTTTAGTACTCACACATATTTTCTCCTCATTCAAACACTTGATATGCAATCCCTCGATTCTTGTAACACGACTTAAAGCAACATAGTGTATGTGTGGTATAGCCCTCTTTGTATTAAGATCAACCACAATTTCTGTTTCGGTGTCACCCTGTGACCTATGCACTGTTTTACCAGCAGACGGTCTTAATGGAAATTGCTTCCTAAGAATCTGAACGGCTTTACTTCTCCCTACATTAAATGTTGCACACACAGGTTTTATTGGTGTCCAATTTACGTCGATGTTATTGCCATAAAGATGCCTATTTTCATGACGCACTTTCTGTCCGACTTCCTGGTGGTCAAACTGCACCCATATGATCCCTTCCGCCCTTTCTGACCTCAACAACTGAACATATTTGACCACATTGCCAGCCCCATTTGTTAGACCATCATCAAGTCTAATGTTCTGACACACTTCAGTCCTTTCAGTCTCAGCCACCTTAAGACAACTCAGTAATTGCATAGTTTTCGGCGGATCATCTGGTACCTCTCTCAATACACGCTGTTTGAATTCCTCTGACTGTGCTCCGATAATGCTGTCTACAGCTTTCACTGCATACTTTCTACCACTTGCAGAATTGTACACTGTCAAGTTAAAATTATCAACTCTGTTGTTTTGAATAAAAATGTGTGGTGCATTCCTTGGATAATTACCTTCACAATCACTAATTATTCTGGCCCTGAAAATATTTAAGTCATTGTCAGTGTGGATACCTTCACGTAATCGATTAAGAACTTCTGCAAACTCACGACTTTCCCTCTGCCTCATTATCTCCTTCAGTTCAAACATTTCAAAATGTTTCTCCCACAAATTTGTTGCAAGTGCACCATATTCACTCTGCAAATCCTCAAACACATAGCCATCAAACACTGGTTGCAACTGAAACAGATCACCTATCGCTATTATGCTTACTCCTCCAAAATCACTACTACATCCTTTGATATCCTGCAATCTTTTATTAATCTGAATATTAAACATCGAATTTCCTACCATAGAAATCTCATCAATAAAGACAATTCTGACACCACCAAGTTTGTTTCTCAACGAGTTCAAACGACTTGAGTCCAGCTTTTAAAAGCTCTTCAATGACTGATTTGCGGGGACTGTTAACGAGCTGTGAATTGTTGAACCTCCAAGGTTCACCGCACTTTTCCCGGTCGGCCCCAGCAAGAGTGCCTTTCTTTGATAAAAGTCCTCACCGGCCCTCCTATTAATATACTTATATACTGCTTGAAACAATGCTTTCGTCAAATGAGATTTGCCCACTCCAGCACCGCCAGAGAGACGGCAATAAAAGGGCTCATTACTCCTTTTCACCAAATGCAAAACATAACTGAAGAATTTAAACTGTTCTATGTCCAATGCACGTACAAGTCTGCGATATTCTTCATCTTCCATTTCATCAACAGATATCTCACTTCCATGGCTCATTGAACTAGAAGGTATGCCTAAGTCATCAGACAGATCATAATTTGTATCTATTTCACTGCTAGCCACCTGTTCCTCAACACACTCGTCATTCCCATAGTCTAGACACTCCATATCATTTAACACCTCTGTAAGCTGAACACCAGACCCTGCATACTCGGACAACTGCTCATTGATTTGTTCTCGCAACTGTTGACAGCGTTCCATATAAGCCTCACACTCTCCCAACAAATCACTATCTTCATTTCTCCATGCAGTAAATAACATAAGTAGTTCACGATAGTGTTTTTCTGGATGACTTTCTTTGTTGAACCAGATGCTTCTAATTATCCTAGATTTCGCACGCTTCTTTAGATGCTTCTGTCTTTTTCTCATTGTACCTTCATTACTATGAACATCACAAGCAATTACATCATCATCTGTATTGTCTTCATCAATAACCTCCATAGGATAACCATCACTATCACTTTTCTCAGATTTCTGACGCTGCACACTTCTAAATTCTCTACAATCATGCCAAGCCACCCAATCAGCTAGACTTATGTCTTCTAAATATGCTGGTCTTTCAGTATACCTTTTGATCACACCTCCTGATTCAATATCTTCAGAATCATCTTCAAGCTGCTGAACTTGAAAGGCGAACTCTTTCATCTGGCACTTGTGTATTAATGAAAACAACTCCACGAGATGACCTTCGCATTGGCAGTTGAAGAATTATATAAACTGCTTCTTGTGCACTAATTTCCACTCCATTCAAAAATTTATTCCCTATATCTCGTACCTGTTGTTTGACATCTAAGTTCCCCTCCCTAGCCTCCTGACATGCCTTCCTTAAAAGTTCACTCATACCTCTTTGAGCCTTCGATATATACGAAACTACATACATTGCACAAGAATATATATCCAAAATATATTGCATATCAAGATTTGCTCTCCACGCTACAAGACAGTGCTTATTATAATTATTAATCCGCAGTTCATCTGGATTTCTTTTCAAAAATATTGTTGGGCTCTTCAAAGAAGACCTAATAGCTAGAATATAGTCCTCTTCTGTCACCCGTAGCTTATTAAAAAGTTCCTCAAATGAAATACTTTCTCCTTCCTTCATCTCATTGAGATTTTCATTGATGCGCTTCCACATGCTTCGATATCGCTTCCCATGACTTACTTCCTCATCATCTCCAAAAGGATATAATATGTCTGTGCTTTTCATCGGAGGCTGTGGAAAATGAAATCTGCACTCTTCTTCAAACTTTTTTTTACATGTGAATGAATGGTTATCTACTTGTCGTGAAACTAACACATCCAGAACACAGTCATCCATTGGTTTAGCACAAGAAATAATGTTATCAATAAATGCACAAACATCTTCGTCAGAATCTTCACCAAACTTGGGTGCACCCTCCACCCACACAAGCATATGGATGTGTGGGGATCCACGTTGCTGAAATTCTACTCTGTAAAACCAATCTGCAATCATCCCTAGTGGTGCGCAATCACTCATCAAAAATTTCAAAATTGACTGCTGGACTTGAAAATCAAAATGCCTTGCACATGTCACCGGATCACCTTGTATCAGCCTACATTTCTCATCCCACGTCATGTCATTCAACTCAGTGTTACTATATGATTTCTTATCGAGCAGTTCACCGAGGATTCTCAACATATGATTCCACTTTGTTTCAGCTGCAGAAAAACTACAGAATAATGTCGCCAGTCCAAGCTGTCTGATCATAGCAAATAGATCTTTCTTCGCTTTCTCAAAGTAAGGTGGTCAACCACAAAGAGCTCTTAAAAATCGGTAGCCTTCATCAAGATGAACAAGTTTGTCTAAGGCTCCTTCTTTTTTCAAATCACCAGCTGTCAGACTTCTCCCCCTTGATTTATGCTTTCGCAAGGCAACTTGACACTTACCTAACACAATTTTCAATTGCAATTTTTTCAGTTTAAAAAATATATTCTCCACACACTGGGCAACCCTACGGTCTGCACGCCTTAGCTCTGATTTGCAGACATCACTGTAATACACAGGCACGCATCTCTTCTTGTTATTAGCTCTTGCTTCACCACAGAATATACCAGGATACGCTAGCTCTTCACAATATTCGTCTTTAAACACACTCAGGGGCTGATTACTTTCCCCTGGAGCTAAATTCATTAGCTTATCTCGTTCACAGTCCTCCACAGAATCAGGGGCACTCAACAATGTATGTAAAGTACCCACACATAATTCTGACTCATCCACTTCATTCCAAGGATCCTCTTCTCTTTTCTCTTCATTTGAGTGGACTGATTCCAAGTCATCAAAACTAAATTGATACTGTGATAGATTCACTGTTCCAGGTACAGCTACCAATGCTTTCATACTAACACTAACAGATACTCTGCAGTAACGTTTATCGCAGACCGTTACAAGACAAACATTCTCTGGGTCAAGAATTTTATATCTAAACACTTTTACTCTAGTACCTACCCTTACTCTTTCATCTGCTTGTATGCACTCAATCACCATGCTTCCTTCAAACTTTGTCAAGTCATGAGCAACTCTCATGTGTTCTGCAAGAAGAGACTCCTCTTTTTCCCAACAACTACAAATTGAACAAAAAAACACCACTTCACCACTGTCAGAGTCATTTTTATGCATAACTGCATAACACTCATTTCCCTGCAAAAGTGAATGCCCACTTTGTTCCAAGTCATCATCATCATGTACTATGTCATGATACGATGCAAGATGATTCCCCAAACTCAACGGCTCTATCAGAACACATTCACACTGCAGACAAATTACAACTTCGTCAACATTGCAACTAAATAATTCGCTATTTGCAGACAATGTTCCATCTGCATGACAACTTCTTACCTCTGCCATTCTCCCAATTTCTGAACTCCCATTCCCATTTGACCTACTTCCTTCAATATTACTATCCATGCATGATACTCCTTCTTCACATTCACTCATTCTCAACACACGAGCCCAATCTGGATTCAGTTTAATACTTTCTTGTTTGTATAACACTCCATTTTCAGTCAGCCACTTCGCTGCTTCTAAAACTTTTGCAGGTCTTATGTTTTGAGAAAGCACATAGTTCCTATACTTCAATTTTCTCTTTAACTGCACTTTATAGTCTCTGTGTCAGTCAACTGTCTTGGTAACATATGAACTGTATTAACATCTGCCGGAACATTCACTACGTTCCCATGAATCTTCCATTGCTTCCCCCTAGCTGCTTCATGTATCTTTTGAAAAACCAATCGAGGAGATACAAGCTTCCATTCAAGTTCAGTTAAGTCTAGACATTCTGGTTTGCATGGAAAACTCATGCTGTTTTTAACTGCACATGGGGGATTTTATTTTTCTTCAAATGATAGTAACACGTACGACACACCCAGTCTTTTCCACTGCAATGCCCTCCTACTGGCAAACATTTCAAGACAGCTTCATTACCAACTATTCTTAAACTTTCACCTCCCCTAACACTATGTTTGTACCACAACTGATCACAACAAATACATACATAAGTCGGCCCCTCATCAACCAGTTTATGAAACTTCCCAACAAGCTGTTCAAGCCCTCCGCCTCTCATATCATCAGGCTCAACTTTTTTCTCATCAGGTTCACTTATCTTTTCCTTTGAACTTCCTGCTTCCACCCCTATCATTTTCACATTTCCTTTTTCCCTTCTCCGTCGAGCAGTTTCTCTCTGTCTCCTCAATCTTAACTCCCTCTTCTCTTTGCTTTCATTGTCTCTCTGCTTCCTGTATTGCTCTGTATGTCGCTTTAACCACTTCTCTCTCTGCTCACTTGTTTCCATTTTTGCCTTCCCCTTTCCTCTTCTCTCTTTATATTCTTCTCTCCTTTTGCTCAACCTAAATTCTCTCCCTTGCTCTCTACATACTACCATTTTTCCCCCTTTTTGCCCACTTTCGCTATCATCACATTTTCCTCGTCTCCTCTTATACCGTTCTCGCCGTTGCATCAACCGAAGTTCTTTCTCTTCTTTTCTTTCATTTTTTTCATTTGCTCTCTTCTTCCTGCCCTGTTCTCGACGTTGCATTAAAAATTTCTCCCTTCGCTCACTCTGTTCAAGATTTCCCCACTTCTTTTCCCTTTCCTTTGTTCTACTTTTATCTCTTTCTTTGCACTTCCTCAACCTCACATCCCTTTGCTGTGTCGTACATTTCCTCAACCTCTTGTTCCGTTCAACCTCATGTTCATCTTGTCTTTCTCTTGCCCTACTCATATTATTTCTCTTCTGCTTTCATTATATACCATCAGACTCCCTCCTTGCTCTATATTTTCATTCTTTCTTTGCTCCCTGCTTTTTGTCAACCTCCTTCTTCCCTGCATACTCTGCACATTGCCTTCTTTTCTGTCATAATCATTCCCATAAAATGACTCACTCATTTTCGAGTCTAACGTGACACTCCCATCACATATCTCAGTACTATTGACTACATCCTCTTTCGAATTCACTGATACATAACAACTTCTCTTCTCAACACACACCTCATTATCTTCGAAATAACCATCAGTAACTGCGACACCCACAATCTCAAACTGCAGCACAGACGTTCCAGCATAAAAAGCTTGAATATACTCAACCACTTCCTCGGCACTATTAAAATCCAATACAACACTTTCCCCACTTATAGAAACATTACCCCACCTATCTCGTGCATGTGAATCAAATAATTTGTAATGGCCTTCATTATCTATCAACAGAGCAACGGTGTTTATCCCTATCGTCAACATGAAGCTTCTGTACGCTTCCATCAACAAATTCAACGCCTGTTGCAGCCCCATATAACAATCTCTTACACCACACATGTGCACATCACCAGTTATCCCATCAAATAAGCTTATGGAATACATCACGTTATCCACTAACAACAGTGACGGCGTTTCACATAACAACAAATACTCTTTCCCTGTAATCTTACTTAGATGACAATACAGTGAATTTCCAACTAACAATATCTCATTCACATTCTCTCTGTTCCAAGTACATGCGTTCCGTTTATAATTGTAAATTACCGCCGTTAGGCACATTGCTACACACTGTTTACCCGCATTTCTTCCAAACAACGTAACATCCCCTTGATGAAAATCTGCGGCCAAGGTTTTATCACAATCCACTAGGTATGAAGGACCAGGATTCACTTCTACATCATTCGCCAGTTGAATCAAAAGAGGGATGTACCAGCCGTAAACGTACATTTGAGTGAACCACAGCATCGTATAGTGATTCGTTTCCCACTTGCAAATAACATTTCTTAACGTGGGCAAATAAACACTTTCCAAATAAAATAACCAGAACAACATACACCAGAATTTACCTTTCAAAACTTTTGAAGACTCTTTCCTTCTTACATAACTATTATGCGCCCCCAGGACGACTCTATATTCCATCAAAGATATCATAACTTCCAGATGACCTACGAGATATTATTAGCGATCGAATATTAGCGATCGCTTACCTTCTCTTCTCTTTCACAATCCCTCCACAACACTTCGCTCCCGCCAGCATCAACAGCGCCACTGCACTTTACCTCTCGTTATTGTCGATCCTCCCTCCTTTCTTTCACTACTATTTCATAGATATTTCACTATTTCCTTTGGTGACAGGCAAGGGTCCCGACAAATTCTAACGCCGCTGCGCGGACGTGTGCAAAAATACAATACTTCTCTTGTGGACCCTTCTCCTATCGTGCGTGCATGTGTGTACCTATCGATGTCTATGCACAATCACTTCTCTATATGTTTTCAGGTCTGCACAAAATTATCCCACACGACACTCCTGACAAATTTCGCCTTCCACCGAGGCTCTTCGCTTCCCCAATTCAAAATGGCCACTCGCCCGCTCTTGTCCTCACGCCGTCCCATCCCATGGGCCATAGCGAAATACACACCTTGTGAACCTTACACGACTTATTTTGACCGACCAAACGATTCGACGCTCTTGTCACGACTGCTCTAACTCGACTTCGTCGGTTAAAAATCGCGTCTTTCAACTGGGTTCGTTTGTCGGTCAAACTCGCCACTCGGGTGACCACAGAGACGATTTTGTCATGGACCAAAAGTTTCGCATACTGGAAGGCCAGGAGTTCGGATTTCTTGCAGATCATGGGGAGAAAGCAAATTGACGGTCTTATTCAAAAGTCTGGGCTCGATTCTGAAGGTCTGTCCGCGATCGAATCTAACTCAAATTTGGCCAAAACTTTGTTCGAATACTATTTCTTTCGAGGGCTAAGATTTTTGTACATGAGCGAATCGGGAAAATACGCCTTTTTGGCGAAATGTTCGTCTGAGTAGTGTAATTTGCGGGTCGCCTAGTTGCATGCCTTGTTCTCTTTCTCTACTTTTGAGAAAGTCCGACTGTTTAATATTCTGAAAACATCGCTTTTGCGAGCCTTAAATTGCCAAAATAAACAAACACATATCAAAACAACATGGCAGCAATTTTATGATTTTTTATTTCCTTTTCTTCAGTCTCAAAACTCCTAAATTTCGGCTTTAGTTTGGCTATTTGATAAACTGATACAGCCATTATAAATGCACAGCCCACCACACAAACAGAGGATGGTAAACCTGTGGCCTCCCATTCAAAAATTGAACATTTTCTGTCCAAAATAGGGGCTCTTCCTTGACAGAATCGGGCAAAGGGAACTTAGAATCCCAACTAGATTGAAGGACAATGGAAATATTAATGTACTTAGCGCCGTTTACATGAGTTATTTCATCCCGGGATGAGTTTCACCCCGGGATGACCTTCATCTCATCCCGGGATGACTTTCATCTCGGTGTCTGGTCATTTACCTGAGTAGTAATGTGCGCTCACATAGAGAAATTCCTGGCTTCTGATTGGTCGAGAGCTTTTGTGTTCTGATTGGTGGTTGGGTTGCCCCTAGTAACGGAAACCACTGGTGATGGGGATAGTGGGCTTAAGCAGAAGTCATGTGACCGGAAATGACGTCACCGGAACCGGAAGTCACGTGATTTGGAGGGGAAAACCGTGGACCCGTCGGGAAAAGGGATCGCGGGCTCAGGGGTGGGGAAAACCGCTGACCCGTTGGGAAAAATGGATCGCGGGCGCAGGACCGCTGAGGAACGCAGGCTCAGAGTCCAAAGTCCAATTGGGGCATCGGGGGGAGGTATAAAAGGGCAACCACAGGGGTAAGGTGGTGATTGTGACCATGAGTTCTTACATCACCCTTATCAGTGATCAAGCACAAGGCACGGGACAAAAATTTACCGTCCGACTTCCCCATTCACACTATCTAGGAGAAGATGATTGGGAAGCGGCCCTGGTTCATATTTCACACCCGGGGTTTAATCAACAATTGGAAGATCAAACCAAGCAGAATTGGACGCAAGAAGATAGTGCAAAACATTGGATGGAAACAGATATCAGATACATACCAAAACGTGCTGATGGAACGGCTCCCATTCAAGTCACCAAACAAATCCATTTACCGCCAGGGTATTACCACAATTTGAAAGAAGCATGGATCACCATCGCTTACGAAATGGAAAAACAACACATGGAAGTCATGATGGATATAGCCAAAATGGACGTGGACGATCTATCCAAACAACAACAACTAGCCGCTCTGAACCTGGCTCAACCGTACGTGAAAATCACCGATACAGGCATCGCCCCCGAATTAGATTCCCTGTATGTACTCATACCAGCCAACATGCAATTTGAAATGGAATGGAAATTGGCCGGCCTGATGGGCCTTGTGAAAGATGGAACGCCAACTGAATGCATCGTCCAAAAAAAATTATCTGGTCAAACATATCGTGGATTACGACGATCGACACAAATGGGAAGCAACCGTCGGTCCTCCAGACAAATATCCACCTCTTGGTCATGTCTCCGTCAGCTTTACCCACCCCGATTTCGATTATTACTTCTTCTTGGGTCCGAATCTCAGTCGACAACCATTTCCCACCACGCAAACTGTCAAACCGCAACAAGGACAACAACAACTGATGATTTACACGGATCTCGTCGCACAGAGCATTGTCGGAAATCAACAAAAAGGTTTTTTACGTACCTTGGATGCCGGCAATACCGATCATCAGTTTGATACCACGCAACGGATGTTTTTTCCTCTTGGTAAAACCATCTTTGACAGCATTGCCATGGACATTCAAACAGCGAATGGACAGCCGGCTCCTTTCAAACAAGGCAGCACCATCCTCACTCTTCAACTCTCCACAAAAAGTCAACGAAGATGAACAGTCTATGGCGTGGGGGTCCTTACTGTTATGTAGAGAAAGTGAATCATTTAATAAAGATCACAAAACATCAAAGTGTCATGGAACATGCTTTATTGGTCATTCGTATTTTTGACAACAAGTAGAAAAAAACGAGTCCAATGTCCAAACATGGGATCCTTTTACGAGAAGCTTAAACAGGTTTTCATGCGTGGAATAACTTGGCTTTTGGTGTAACCCAGAAAGTAGAGCCTTTTGCGGTTAGCATCATACGGATCTCGGAGTTCTCCCCAGTATCCTTCCGTGACGTCCTCGTTTTCATAACAAATACCATAGTAGAAAGGATTCTCTTTCCAAACCTCCTTGACTTGCTCCATAAACTCCGGGTCTTCTTTATATCGTTCAAGAGGGATGATTTCAAGGACGGAAAGAGGAATGACCTGTTGGCAGCTAGGACAAGCGAGGATCTGAGGCCGCTTTGTGTTTGGCTTGTCACAGGCGATGGCACAGCCGACATGACAAGGTTGACCACAGCACCTCAACGTGGTATGGTTGGCGACAGGTGTCAAACAGATCACACATGGTTTGGATTGAGCCATCAGGCGAAAGGATCAAACAGCGGATTGGTCAAGAGCTGAAATTCGGTGTGGGTGATGATGCCTTCGAGGCGGAGTCGAGACAATTCTTGGTAAGTGAGTTGGTAACGTAAGGGTTGGACCAGGTCTAGGATTTGTTTTCGGATCTCTCCTAAACGTTGTGGATTTGCACGGCTTCAGGACTGATCTTGTCGACTTTGATCTTGTCGCCCATTCACCACCGGTAGAAGTTTTTCAAAGTTAATAAACACAATTCGTTACGACTGAGATGTTTTTCACTGTGAAGGCGAAGCAGTTCAAAATAAGAAGCTTTGAAGCGGATCTCCTCCAAGTCTTTTTCGAGTTGAGTCAACAAGGTTCGTAGACGATCAATCACTTGTTGGGCTTCTGGACTGAGGACTGGATCATCCATGGATTGAAAGTGAAACATGGAGTGGGATGGTGGTTTTTTTATAGAGAAATAAAGGTCACGTGGGAGAAGGGGTGGACCAATCACCAAACAGGGCACAGGGTGCCCCTGGGAGGGGTGGGGGGACCCCCTCCCCCTTCCTAGATGTCCCATCAGGCATTGCGCGGATCGGGGTATATAGGTCAAGCGAGGCCCCAGGACGCCATTCCTAGCTTTGAGTCTGGTCTGAGTGACTTATGCTTGTTGTTTGTCCTGAAAAATGTCTCGAAGAACCTTGGGCGACCTGTGCAGTGAGAGGAATGTTGGAGGAGAAGAGGCTTTGAGGAGACGAGTTCCTCCGGAGCAGACGCCAGTGCAACGCCATACCAACCGTATGTACCAAAGGCGAGAGGAAGCATGGCGTGGTTTGACCCGGCAGCGCGTGGCCGCATTTCTTCGTCTGTTTATGCTGTGTTTATTGAGGTGCAAAATGGTGTGCCACTCGAGAGTATCACGTACCGTTTGCTGAAAAAGAGTTTGGTGAAGAAAATTATCCCGTGGATCTATAATCGTCTGACTTTCACGATGGACGAGAGATTTTGGCCCATTACCTTGGAACAGTTCCGGGAACTGGACTCGTTTTTGGCGGACCACATGCCCCGAGTCCACAAAGAGGACGAATGGGGCACTGTTGCCTATTTTTTTAAAGAAGTATTGAAGCAGCGGGAGGAGTTTAAACGCATGGAGGATATGGAGAAGGAGGTGTTTGCTGCCGTGGAACGTTGTTTGCGATCTTGAACATTTTGTTGGAACATTTTTATGAGTCAAGAACCAGATCACATTTGTAAGTGAAGTTTTTATTTTAATTAAAAAAGAGTTGATGTTTTTTACAAAGGGTTGTCCGTGTTTTTGCCACACGGGTGGGGCGTTCCTATTTACAATGGAAAAAACTAAAATTTGGAAAACTAAAAACTAAAAAATGGATATGTACAGATTGAAAAAATAAAAACTAAAAAATTGAAAAGCTATGTACAATTACAAATGAAAGTCTTCGAGCTCCAGACGTAATTGATCAATGTTCTCGGGTAGACAGAACGTGCGATTGAATAAGGCTTGAATTTCTTCTCGGGTTTTGTCGTCCACATCCCGGGATCCCACAATACCACTGCTTTGATGAAGGGTGGGCTTTTTGGGACCCCAAGGGACAAATTGACTGCCCGTGACCAGGGTGGTGGCATTCTCGTTGACTTGGTAGTAATGGTCCGAGCGGTACCACGATTGACTGGGGATGTCAAAGAGATAGACGGGTTTGCCTTGATCCATGGCCAATTGGACGGTCCAACCGGTGCCTCCTTTCACGCGTTTTTGATCCTGTTCCAAGATGCCAAACGCATAGATCGTATGCGCTTTTTTGGCAATTTGATAATTGCGTTGCAACAATTGCAGGGTGTAAAAATGACTGGGCATCCGTTTCCCTAGTTTCTCCGCCGCCTGGTGAAGATGTGGGTTGGCTAGCATGAGGACTTCCACGGTGGACGGGGTGATGAAGGTGGCTCTAGGATGGTTAGGGGGGACCAGGACTTCTACTTGCATGCCAATCTGTTTGGCCATTTCTTCGACCAGTTCATCGGTGCCTTTGGCTCCCCCGGTGTACACCACATGGCCATGGCCAATTTGAAGTTCCAAGGCGTCGACATCGTGTTCTCCGATCATGTCGATGTCGGGAGGCATGCTTTGAATGACGACCCAGGGTCAGAGAGACCGTCTTAAATAGGGCAAGCTGACCAATGGGAAGACAAGAGATCCTTATTTGGCTAGGAAAAGCTGACCAATGGGAACACGAGAGCTCCTTATAGGGTCATAAAAAAGCTGACCAATGAGACAAAAGGGTCGAGGGTATAAAAAGTCGTCGGTGATAGAGAGTGAAAATCACCTTCAGCACGATGTCCGTCGATGTGTCTCCAGCGCGTTGTCCTGATCGGAAGAGAAAATCGACCCATTCCTCTGTGGGGAAAAAGAAGAAGGCCCTTCCACCTAGGACACCCGAGGACTGTGATCCGGTGGTCCGCGAGGTGGTGGAAGACACCCGAGCCGCGGTGGAAGACATGATGAAAGAATTGAATGACATGGTGGAGCAATCAACACCACCTCAATTCACATTGACGACCGTGTATGAGAATGCGGAGAACTTTGCTCAAGCGAAAGCGGACAGTGAAAGAAAGTCGGTGGACACTATGGTATGCCCTTGCCATGACGTGCGTTTGGAGGCACGAGAATCTCAAAAAGGATGGAAGTATGTGAAATGTCCCATCCAACCGTGTTTGCTGTTTTGTGGGCAAGATCAAGCCCTGGAGTATATGAAAGCCGTCTATACTCAACCTCATCCAGAAGTGTTGGACATGTGGTGTTGTTTGCAATGCTTTTGCCGTGAACCCGCCACGCTACAACAGAGCCATTCCACCCAGAACCCCGATCGATTGTATGTGACCTGTTCCAAGAAAAAGTGCCACTTCTTCTGGTGGGCCGATCAACCCTTGGGTCCCAAGTACTGGAGTTGGTTTCATGACCATCCCCCCAAAAAAGCCGATCCACTCGCTGAACCGCCAAGCCGTGATGCTCAAGGCTATCCCAAGCGTGGAGTGGACATCCCTGGCCCACCACCTCCTGTGAGAAGGAACGAGGATCGGCCCCTGACAGATTATGAGAAACAATTGTTGCGAGAAATTCAAGATCTCAAGAACCGTCAAGAAATGATGGTGGCCCCAGCTTAACCCAAGTACAGTGACAGTGTCGAGAACTGGCAGAAAGGTCTAGAGACGATCACCTGTGGACGTCTCTTTTAATGTATAAAGGAGAACGAATAAAAAATGTTTTATTAGTAGTGTGTAACCATGGAGTCTGTGTGGATGTGTTGTGCGTGGGATTCTGTCTTGTCCCTGGTGCAATGGCAATGTCATCAATCCCTTTGCCAAGTGTTATATGATCACCAACCCGGTGCCAAAATCCCTATTCCCCCTTGTCGCGAGGACACGCATCCTCTCCACGTCTTTGAAGAAACCCACGTGCACCTGAACTTGTATCGATGGGTGGTGTTTGTCTTATGGTTAAAAGCCCACCCGAACGCGTGGCGATGGTATCGAATCATTCAAAAGGCGCATCCCGACACTGTACCCACCATATCGACCTTATGGGATGAATGCCAGAACGTATGGCCCCTCGAAAGAAAAAGAATGTCTCCCAATCATGGTTGAGGCGTTATCACGATCCTCGTGCCCCCGGCAGTTTAGAAGGTGTGCAACGGTTTGCCAAAGCCCATCGCCTCCCCTTGAAAAAAGCCCAACGGGTCTTGGAACGGGATTTGGCCTACACGTTACATAAACCGCGTCGTCGTCGTTTTCCCACCGTGCCCGTGATCGTGGGAGGCTTAGACGATCAATGGGTGGCGGATTTAGTCGAAGTGCAACCGTTGGCCAAATATAATCGGGGCATATGGTATTTACTGACGGTGTTGGATGTGTTGTCCAAGTACGCCTGGGTGCAACCGTTGAAAGCCAAAACCGGGGCAGCGTTGGTCCATGCCTTTGACAAGATTTTGAAACAACGACGACACCCAAACCGATTGCAAACGGATCGAGGGAAGGAATTTTACAACCGGACGTTTCAACGATGGCTTGACGAGCAAGGCATCCACCATTTTTCCACCGAAGGGGATGCTAAAGCCAGTGTGGTGGAACGATTTAACCGCACCTTGAAAGAACGTTTGTATCGTTATTTTACCGCGGCCAACACCTTACGCTTTGACGACGTGTTACCCGAGTTGGTGCAAGGGTACAATGCCACACGTCATCAAAGTATTGGCATGGCCCCCCAAGACGTGACGTGGAACAACGAAGAAGCTGTGTGGAAACGATTGTATGGCAAACGGTTGAAAACCAAGAAAAAACCTAAATTCAAAGTAGGCGATCGGGTGTGTCTCAGCAAGATTCATCGGATGTTTGAAAAAGGGTATTTACCTGGTTGGACCGAAGAAGCGTTTGTGGTGCATCGCGTGGTACCAGGACCGGTGCCCACCTATAAGATTCGCGAATGGGATGACACCCCGGTGCAAGGCACGTTTTATAAAGAGGATTTACAAAAAGTCCATGTGTCCGATGTGTTTCGGATCGAAAAGGTACTTAAGCGTCAAAAAGATCGATGGTTGGTCAAGTGGAAAGGGTGGTCGGACAAGTACAATAGTTGGATTGAAAGCCAAGACGTGACGTCCCTCCAACCGCCCCAGACAAAGACAAGACCCTCCAAAAGACGACGACGTGACTAGACAGGCATGACGTGGGTACCCAATTCTTCGTTTTACGTGACGTTGATGAGTCATGCTAGTACCAAAGAGTTTCCTGAGAACAAGCCCCATCATTTCAGAAACCGGTTGCCGAAACCCATTCAATTTGTGGGATGAGGATGGATGGTGGGCATGGTGAGTTTATCCTTACCCACCATTCCCGTCGTGGGGGAAGATTTTGTCGGCAACCAAGAACCTCTGCTGTACGTGCGATGGCACAAACGGGTGCATGACACAGACGATCAAGGGGACGATGTCTGGTGGCATCAACGTCGCGAACTCACCCTAAGGGGTCAAGACATGAAAGAGGAAATGGCCTCGTCGACGGGATCGCACTTTTTTCATCAACTGGTGTATCGTTACAAGCAAGAACGTGCTAAACGAACCGCCCCCAAAAACAAATGGACAGAGGACAATGGCCTCAAATTGTACCCGACCTTTGAATGGACCTCGGAAGGGGATTTGTTGTTGAATACCACCAATGTGGATTACAAACGACAAGTGGCCCATGTGTCATGGGGTAAAAGCTTGGCCCTGAAAATGAAATGGATCGAACAAGTGTCTCCCGGGACCTATCGATTGGGACCCAATCTCTTGCAAGAATTTCAAGGCATTTCCACCATTCCCATCCCGACGGATGTCCTCGATGCCAGCAAGAAACCCACCTTTTGGAAAGTGGATGGGGAGTATGTGAAGTTGAGTCTATCGTGCCCTTGGCGTTTTGTGAATTTGAACGACAAGTTTCGTCTCTCGTCGGAATTTCCCTCGGTGCGTCCTTTGCACATGTATTGCGATGTAGGGACCAGCAGCATGGTAGGGGGTCGCATCACAGATCTCTTACGAGAAATCAAGTACCACCCTCAAAACACCACGCACTTTGAACCTCGACATATTCAATATGTCCCGGTACGCAATGAAGTGGTGGAAATCGTGGAAACCCAGATGGCCGAAACCAATGGGGATCTGGTCAAGTTTGGGGAAGGCCGTACTATCCTGACCCTCCACTTTTAAAGGGAAGTGGTGGTGTGAAGAAAGAAAGACAAGATGTCGTTCTACGTGACGTTACCGAGTCATGCCAACCGACATGAATTTCCGAACAACCAAGCCAATGCGTTCAAGATTCGTTTGCCGTAACCGTTACGGTTACCTGGGGGATCATGGGAAGTGGGGTTGAGTGCCATTTCCTTTCCGGATACACACGTCAATTTGTACGACTTGGTGCAAAAAGATGGGTACATCATGTGGACGTCCTGGGACCAAACCTATCCCGCCCCGGGTAAAAGCGATGGCACCATGGCCGGTCGCCGAGGCACGGCTCAAACCCTCATCAATGACATCCAACATTGGGATTGGGTGGTGGATGGCGTGAGTTTCATGAAAGCCACCATTACTCACTTGGAACAACAACGCAAGGAAACGGCGATTCAAGGAGGCCGGTTTACCAATGATCAAGGCAAACACACCTACATCAAGTTTCGTTGGGAAGGGGACGATCTCATCATCGACAACACCAATGTGTGTCATTGTGCCAACGCCAACGAGACACCGGCCCTGTCCATCTACACCAAGTTGGCTCTCAAGATGGGATGGTTACGTAAAATTAGCAGTGGTTTGATTTTGGGGCCTAACTTACAGCAAGAGTTCGTGGGCGATCAAATCCCCAACATGAAAAAGAACAGTGATTGGAGTGATGTGAAAGACGATCAGAGCAACCCGGTCTTTTGGACGGTGCGTTCTTTTTTACCGGATCATTTACAATTGAGTATGAGTTGTAGTTGGCGTTTCACCAATTTGAATGTGGCGTTTCGTTCGGTGGTGGGCGACCCTTCGCGATCGTTGCACGTGTACTCGGACGTGGCAGGCAGTATGATGGTAGGCAATCGCGTGACCGATTTGTTGCGAGAAATCCACTACAAGCAGGAAGGCAGAGGCACCATGTACATTCAATACCTACCGCTTCGTAATGAAGTGGTGGAAATCATTCAAATTCAAGTCACCGAAACGTCTGGCACCGAGGATAAGTTGGTCAGGTTTGGAAAAGGCAACACCCTGGTTACCTTGCACTTCAAAAAGGCATAAAAAGAGAAAAGGAGATGGTCAGTCAAAGATGCCAAAGACAAGAGCACGTCGAAGACGAAGGCAACGAGGCGGTCTCTTGCCTCTGGCCGCTCTCGTGCCAGCCTTGATGGCTGTGGGGAAAGCCGCCGCGTTGGGAGCGGTGGGTGGTGCCGCGGGTTACGGGGGCAAAAAAGCCATGGAAGCGGCAACCACTCGGAAGAAAAAGAAAGGCAGATGAGAGGGGGTATAAAAAGAGAAAGGGGGTTACGTGAAGCATAGACATTGGTGAAGAGCAAAGAAGACACCATGCGAGGGGGAAGTTTGACACGATTTCGTACGGACGAGTGGTATGATCAACATGGGAACGGTCTGATGAGGGAGGTCATGCGTGGCGGTTTCCAAGGCCTTAAAAGGACCCGAAATCCCTTGAAACTACCTAGTAATATAAAGAGAGGATTGAATGCAGGGTTAACACGAGGTGTCAAACGCAAAGACGAAGACGTCATTAAAAAGGAAATCACCAAACAAGCCAAGAAAGCTTTGAGCCATAAGAACGTGAAAGAAGCCGTGCGGGTAGCCAGTGCCTTGTTTCCCAAACAAACCAAACGAGCGCGGGATATTTTGGGAGTGTGAACATGGAACCCGTGCCTTCGCGACCTCGACAGATTCGTAGTGATCGGGGTTTGTCTCAATGGGGAGGTGCTTTTTGGAAACTCATGCGACGACAACGTGGTGGCTGGTTGAGTCCCGAGGTGATGAGAGTGCCCGGGTTTGATTTGAGACAACGCTTAGCCCGACGACGACGGTATAAAAACCCCTCACAACGACGGGGTACCACCACTCGACGACGACGTTAAACATGCCTGACGTGAGTACGCAAACCCCACCGGCTCACCCGCGTTCCGAAGGGACCGTCAACCCAGCCTTACGGATTTTCAAGGTGCCGCTGACCGACATTAGCATCAATGCCTATCGCATGGTCACCATTCAACCCACCACCACGGGTATCAATCCCATGGAATTTATTGTGCCAGGCTTGGACGTTTTTGTGGATTTGGGACGCATATACTTTACCATGGAATTGAGATTGCAGAAAAGTACGAACGATGACTTGGTGGCCAAACAGAAATTGTGGCCCGTCAACAATTTGGCCCATTCCATCATCAAACAAATTGACTTGCAGTTGAATGGCACGTTGATCAGTCCTCAATCCGACACCTATCATTACAAAGCTTACCTAGAAACCTTGCTGAATTATGACCGAGAAGATGGCAAAACCGTATTGGGACCCCAAGGCTGGTTCAATCAAGTGGATTCCCCACCCCAATGGACCAACAACAACACCGACACTGCTGGACCGCATGCAGACTGGACCAATCTCAGTGCCAATCACAAAGGGGCGTTGGCCGCGATGAAAACCGAAGTCGCCAAGTATGCTGGAGGCGTCACCCACAGTCTGGTGTTTACCCCCCACTTGGAAGTGTTTCACACCGGCAAATTGTTGGTGCCAGGCATCGAAATCAAGATGAAATTTCATTTCAATGGTCCGAACCTGTTTTTGAATGGAGTGGCTCTAGCCGGCCAATTGATGGAAGGCGATGTCAAACTACGGTTTCATCTCTGTCAACTGCGTTTGAATGACGCCATCTACAGGAGTTTGGCTCAAAAAAGACAATGAAGGACAAGTGGCTGTTTACCCGACCGTCCGCAGTGAAATCCGGACCTTCAGCATGCAAGGCAATCTGACCCGCTTTGACATCCCCAACCTGTTTCAAAACAGAATACCGGACCGATTGATTGTGGGGTTGTTGGACAGCCGAGCCTTCAATGGGGATGTGACCCGAGATCCCTTCTGTTTCCAGAAATTTGGTCTGATCTCCATGAAACAGATTGTCAAAGGAGAAGAATACCCTTATGAAACCCTACAGTTGGTGCACAACAATGGCACCCGAGATAATCTGGGCTACTTCAGTTTTCTGCAAGCCAGTGGCGCCTGGTGTAAAAAGAAAGGCAATATGGTGGAACTAGAAGATTGGGGTCAAGCTAAAAATTGTACCTTGTTCATGTTTGACAATGTAGCCAATGGATGTGCGGACAGTCAAACCCTCAACCCCAAGCAAACTGGAGATTTACAACTCGTCTTGGAATTTGGAGCCGCTCCCAATACCAATATAACTGTACTCGTGTATGGTGCATTTGAGAACTTGCTGGAGATTGACCGCAACGGAGCCGTGTTGTATAACATTTACCAGCACTGAAAAATGGAACACGTGGCCTTGAGTAATGTGCAATTGGATTATTTAGCCCGCGACGACCCTGCCTTGAAACCGGTGTTTTGCGGAACGGTGGCCTGTGATCGTTTACCCAAGTCCCCTCGCAAGACCACCCCGCAAGGGTACATTGTGAACACTGACCCGCACGATCAACGTGGACAACATTGGTTAGCGGTCTGGACGGACGGAAACGTGTGTGAAGTCCTCGACAGTCATGCCTTGCCATTGGACACGTATGTGCAAGCCACCCCGTTACGAGCGTGGATCGTGAAACATTGGAAGTATGTGGTGACCAATGGCAAGTCCCTCCAAGCCATCTCAAGCAAGAGTTGTGGCGATTACGCCTTGTTGTACTTGAAAGCCAAAGCCTGTGGACGGAGCTTGCAAGTGTTTTTAAATGTTTTCTGATCATGATTATGTAAGCAATGACCATCAAGCCGGTCAACGCCTTCAACAACTCCTTGTAGGTCAAGAAGCGAGATGGTACCAAGTCTGTTGTCATCCGTATCATCAATGTAATTAAAACATGTTGGAAAAGCCGTTGTTTTTATTGTCTCCTATCCCAACGGAGTCGTAGCTCAGTCGGTAGAGCCTTGGATCCCCGAAAAATAGGAGGTCGTGCGTGGGTTCGAGTCCCACCGACTCCAATAAAAAGGTGCCTTTTTTTTTCATGGGTATTAGTCCTCATCATCATGCAAACGGGGCCACCATTTCGTTTTCATACCCCATCCAGTATTTTGGTCGTGGGACCTTTGGGATGTGGCAAAACCGTGTTTACGGAAAAACTCTTGTTAGAGAACCCAGATTTGTTTGAAACCCCACCGACCCAAATGCATTATTGTTATGGGGCCTGGCAAGATCGATTTCAAGGCATGCAAGATCGTGGGGTGGTGTTTCACGAAGGGATTCCCGATCATGACGCGTTGGTCCAATGGTTTCCTCAAGGACATGGGGTCCTCGTCTTGGATGATTTGATGGACAAAGGGAGTCAAGATAAACGCGTGTTGGATTTATTCACCAAACATTCGCATCATCAAGGGGTGACGGTGCTTTACTTGTGCCAAGACATGTTTCCCGTGGGTTGATATGCCAAAAGTATTTCCCGCAATGCCCATTACATTGTGGCATTCAAGAACCCACGAGATCAATTAGGGGTGCGCAACGTGTTGCTGCAATCGTTTCCTACCACCTGGAAAGACACGTTGGAGACGTTTCATCAGGCCACCACACGCCCGTATGGGTATTTGATGTTGGATTTGCACCCCGCCTCCTCCGATCAACAATGTTTCTTGAGTCACCTGTTAAAAGACGAAGGATGGACTTGCACCTATCAAAAACGTCTATTAAGGGACGACACCCGTTTTAAACAGGAAAAAGAGAGCGAGCATGGCCGATGGTGACCGTCAACCTCCGCAAGCGTACGATACCCTGTCCCCCGCCGGCGTTGGGGTGACCGCGACCAATCAAGTGTCCCCAGGGACCATCCCAGAAATTTTGGATACGGGGGACCGAGACTTGATTGACCAAGCCTTTGATCAAATAGAGGAGGCTGGTGATTATGATGCCCTCGCCAGATATGTGGAATCGCTTCCTGACCTCCCAACCCTAGCATGGTCTGTACAGGCCTCTTCCCCCGCAGGGGTAGGAAGTCCAGGAAGTCAATCATTCCGTAGCATACACACCACCCCGGAGTCTTCCCCGGCAACTCCACTTAGTTGGGGAAGCGCACGCTTGTCGTCCGGTGCTCGAACCCCCCTTAGTCAGGGGAGTGCCCGATTATTGACAGCAGCGGGTGTCGGGGGTGATGGTGATGGTGGAGGACGTCGTGGTCCCAGGATTATGCGTAGAGGTGGTGGTGGTGTGCTGGTGGTGGTGGTGTGCTGGTGGTGCTGGTGGTGGTGGCGGTGGCGGTGCTGGTGGTGGTGGTGCTGGTGGTGGCGGCGGCGGTGGTGGTGGTGGTGGTGGTGGTGGCAGTGGCCGTCGTGGTGGTGGGGGTGGTGGACGACGACGACGACGAACCCCCGTTTCACCTTTGACACCTGCCTCCAATCCAGCCACCCCTCGAGGATCTTGGACGTCTGGGAGTCCACCACCTCGTACCTTGCGTCAAGCGGATTTACAACGACGCTTACGGATGATGTTACAAGATCAAGAACAATTGGCACAAGGACGTGAAATTGCCAATGTCACCATGACCAATAGCATTGTGACCAGTTATAAACAGGGAGGAGCCCCAAGTGTGCAAACCTCTTCGTCCTGGGTTTCGCCATGATGAAAACCGTCGTGTCGTTATTGAATGGATCCCGACGTCCTGGCGTCCCCTTGCCGCCGGACCAACGACTGTTACAACGCATGGATTCCTTGTATGCCTTTTACCATCAACAATGGTGGTGTTATCGCAAAATGTTGAATCATTTCAAGTGTGTCAATACCTTGTTCAATGGCATGGCATTACTCCTGATGGCCGCGGGCATGATTGCGGGTCCCCTTTTGGACAACAGCACGTTGGTGGCGTGTTTGGCGGCGGTGGGGACGGTGGTCAAAGGATGGAACGATTTTAAACAATACCGATTTAAAGTGGCCATGAGTCGGTTTGCGTTTACCACGTATGCCAAAGCCTTGACCGAATTGAAAACCCATGTACGAGGGGTTCCCTTGGAGGACCTGGAAGGATTTTTGATCAAGATGCAAACGTTGGATGATACCATCGTGGATTTCACCCCTCCGTTACCCAAACGATGTGTCCAAGATTACCACCGTCACTTTGTGTACCAACCCGTGGAAGCCCAATGCTATGTGGACGGATGTCCTCGTCCCTTGAGACCCAAAGGGTATTGGACAGATAAAAAGCCGCTCCCTCCCAGTCCCACGCTCTTAGAACCATGTCCGTCCAACGACGACGACGCAGAAAAAGAAGAAGAACGAAACCACGTCAAGGAGGAGGGGCTTTAATTCGTCGCAAACCCGTTTGGTGGATAAAATAGCGCATGGTATGAGTATGGTTCTATCAGGCCCAGCGCCTGGGTTTGGACTCGCTTTAGGCAAATTAGGCGCTCAAGCCTTGAAAGGCATTACCGACAATGTACAACATTACCGACGACGACAACGAGGTGGGGGTTGGTGGCAAGATTTCAAACGCAATACCCGTCAAGGCTATAAAGAGATGCGGGACGTGATCAAACAAAACAAAGCCCTTCAACGTGTGTTGATGCACCGTCCATGGTGAGAAGGAGAAGACTACGACGACGACATCGTCGTCAATGAGGCGGTTTTTTGAACTTGTTGGTCCCAGCCATGGTGAGATTGGGGAAAGCCGTGGCCTTGGAAACGGATAAACGTATAAAACGCACGATCCAAAAAGCCAACCAACGGTATCGCCGTCGTCATCGCTAAGATGCAACGTTTTCGACGTCAATTACCGTTTGTACGGTCCATGTTACAAGAAGCCAATCGTTCCAAACGTCAAGAGTTGTTACAACATGCCAGTGCCGATCAAATCAATGCTGTGAGTGAACTGGCTTTGAACTTGTTAAAAAACAAGATTCCTGTCACCCCACCCATCCTGGCCAAACTTCGACCCTATAAAAAGGTGCTACGCGACTTGGGACGTCGTCGACATTCCGTGAAAAAACGCCGTCAGTGGTTGGTCCAACAAAAAGGACGCGGGTTGTTTCAAGGGCTTCACCACGTGTTATGTCAATGTGTTCGTTAACGCTTCCCACGTGGATGTTACAAGACGCCAATCGGGCCACTGACAAGTGGAAAGACGAGTGTCATTGTTGGAAGCATAAATATCACCTGTTGTATCGAGAGTACAGGCACATCTTAAAGTCCCGTCTTTGTGAGAGCTGTCGTGCGTTGGAAGACGGGGAACTTTGCCCCGACTGTAGTCAACCATGGACGAGGTGTACATGATTCCCCACAAGGACTTGGAGCAACTCATTCAATATTACAAAGAAGAACTCACCGAAAATGCCTTGTTGAACAAAGCCGCCACGTTAGCCGCCAAAAACCATGTCTTGTTAGCCAACCCCCAACTCCCACCCGCCCTGGTGAATGCTCAAACCAAACCCTTGAGTCAAGAATTAAGGCGTGGGTGTGGGGGCACCGGGTGCACCCCCAGGCGAGGAAGGCGACGAAGAGGAAGGGGATTTGGTGACGGGACCCGTGGAACAATGGTTGAAGCGCATGATAAAAGGCAGCCCGTCGACTCCCAAACCTCCCATTACCCCTGCAACCAAGAAAGGCAAAGCAGCAGCGACCACCAGTAAGATTCCCATCAAGAAAGGGAGCCCCTCCACCAGTCGAGGAGACGATCTCAGTCGTCGCTTAGAAGCCATTCGAGAACATCGCAAGACCTTGGAAAAAAAGGTAGCCGAGAGTGCCGGGAGCAAAGGCAAAGGACCCGCGCGTGAAGTGGAACGATTAAAACCCTTACCCGGGTGGGAAGATTGGCACCGAGGCAAAAAGTTACGTCAATTGGATTACGACAGTGACTAAAAGATGCCCCCCAAGAGACAACGGACCTCCCAGAGGAGACGGGGCATGAAACGGAAACGCACCCAACGAGGAGAGGGGGTGGACATTCAAAATTGGATCGCTAAAACCTTCAAAGAATTTCATTGGCCTGGGTATCAGTACATGGGCCCTGGCACGCATTTGGCCAAACGTCTGAAACGTGGGGATCCCGGGATCAATCGCTTGGACCAGATTGCTAAACAACACGACATTGATTACAGCCGTGCCAAGAATTTGCAAGACAAATGGAAAGCCGATACCAAGATGATCCAAGCCATTTGATCGCTTACCCGGCAAGAAAACCAAGACGGAACGTGTGGTCAAAAAAATCATGCAAACCAAGAAACGTTTAAAATTGTAAATTTAATAACACACCGAGTGTTTACATTTTCAGACAAAACAAAAACATGAAAATGTCACTGTCTCATTGGTTCATGAGTTGTCACATCCAACACACGATTCAAACGTTCTACCACAATGATACAATGTTCTGCCATATACTGAGAGGATGGAATGTTCTGCCAAATACTGAGACGATTGAATGTTCTGCCAAATACTGAGACGAGGGTTAAGACACCAAATCATACAGCAAATCGATGCCCTCGTCGCACGACGACATGTCCTCCAACAAATCAATAATACTTTGAGGGGGCACCAATGCCTCCAGATCAAAGGAAGAATCCTCGACATCCTCCAGCAACTCGGTCCACTCGTCAGGCGATATGTTCTGCAAAAGGAAAGGTCGTCCAAGTCACAGTCAGGGGTTCCCTGACCTCGATGGCCCCCGAATCCAAATTAATCAGAGTATGAGAGTCCTCCTCAAGGAGTTGAACAAAGGACTCCGTGGGCGATACGCTCGTATCCACAGATTCGAGCAAGTCACAAAATGCTTTGACATAGGTCGTGACAGGAATGTGCCCCGATTTCAAACAATCCGTAAGGGGGATGGTTAGTGTCAAAGGTCCTAACGCGTTCAATTTCTCCGCCGTTCTCTTTTTCTCCACCAGGCAGGCCTTTTTCTCCACCAGGCGGGCTCGACGGCACCTCTCTTTCTCCCTCAACAGCTCTCGATGGGTCTCTCGATATCGTTGCTCATACGCCAGGAGCTGTTCCTGATTGTTTTCCCGGTAGCGCTTTTTGCTCTCCGCCACGCGGGCTCGATGTTTTTCCCAGTAGCGCTTTTGTAGTTCCGCCAGGTGGGCTCGATGTTTTTCCCGGTAGCGCTTGCTGGCCTCCGCCACGCGGTCTGGATGCCTTTCCTTGTAGCGCTTGCTGGCCTCCGCCACGCGGGCTCGATGTCTTTCCCGGTGCCACTTTTTGCTCTCCGCTATGAGGTCTCAATGTGTTTCTCGGTACCCTTTTTTGTAGCCAGCCACTTTCTCTGGGTGTTAGACCCGGTACCGTGCACATTTGGCGATGTTGCGTGCCGATGATCGTTTCACCCGATACCGTTGGTTCGAGACGGCTATTCGGTCGGGATGCCTGGCTCGGTACCTGGCTTGGGAGGCCCATCGCTTCGCTTCTTTCGCTCGGAGGTCTGCCAGTTCGTCGTGAATGTCGTCGTCGTCAGCGTTGTCGTAGGGGTCATAGTCTTTGTCCTCGACGTCGTGGACGTCATCGTCGTCCTCGTCGTCGCTTTGACGGTACCTGACTGGGGGTCCGTGACGGTGACTGCATCGGCGGGACTCTGGGGGCATCGGGGGATGGTGGCGGTGCTGGCGGGGGTGTGAGTGGGCACTTGAATTGGTAACGCCAGTAGCCGCAACAATAATCTAGTCCCTCCACAAACCAGTCGCAGGTCAGTTGGGGGTAGCACAGTTGATGGAAGCGGGTGGCTTGTGCTGTCCGGGTTGGCTGGGCTGCCTGTTTCAGGTGCTCCCTCTCCTTTAACTTTTCTCCAAAGTCTGTGACACTTGGGTCGAGCACCAACTCCGCCTTGACTTTCGACAAAATGTCCTTCACCTCGAGATCAGTTTCATAAGTTTCAAAAGCCTCTAGCAGCTTCTCATGGCGAGAGTCCATGTTGAGATGACTCATCCCGAGGTTCGATCTGTTTTATAGTCTCTGGGATCATTCCCCGCAAAGCCTGATGGTACCTCTAGGGAGGGGGGAGGGGGTCCCCCACCCCTTCCCACCCCTCCCAGGGGCACCCTGTGCCCTGGTTGGTCATTGGTTCATCCCCTTCTCCCACGTGACCTTTATTTCTCTATAAAAAACGAGCCCCGACCGCCAGTGAGTTCATCTGATCATGTCCTCTCACCAAGACGATGAAGCGGGCCCAACTGACCTGAGCCATGAAGAAATCTTGACTTTGCTAGGCCTGGAGATGTCCGAAGAAGAAGAGATGCCCTCTGATTTGTTATGCCAGGACGAGGAATATGACCTCTGTCAAGAGGCCTTGGATCGCTTCGAACGGCAACGTGCGTTTCAAACCAACCTCCTTGAACAAAGTGGTGGAGGTTTGGATGCCTTGGTGGGAACCTTTGAGTTTGAAATCCAACCCCATGTCGATCGTCTGAGCACGTGAATGGGTGTCTGTGAACGGCATTTCAGTACCCGTTTACGTCAAAGGGGGAACTTCATTGAGGATCAAAACATCACGGAAGCCCTACAAGATGGCTTACGTCAGGCGGTGAATCAAGTGTTAGCCACCACACCCAACCTCAACGATCAAGATCGCCTCTACTTCACCATTGGTTCCAACAGGCTCCACAACAATTTCCAGGGCTGGGGATTACGTGCGGGTGAATGGCGTGAAGGAGGTGAACGTATGGATGCCCTCTTCGATCGATTGGCCCAAGCCCTCAACAGCAACGAACAATTTGAAATGGACGATTCCTTTCAATTATCCATCACCCAAGTCCACCATGCCCCTCAGGGAACCGGCAGACCCCGCCGTGGCAAACCAGGCCACCCTACCATGGAAATCTTGACGAGGAATTCGAAATCGATCATCAGAATAAACAATAAGGATGAGCTCTGTTGTGCAAGAGCCCTCGTCGTTGCCAAAGCCCGAGTGGACCAACACCCGAAATGGCACAGCATTCGCCGAGGAAGTCAAATCCAGCAAACCCTGGCTCTAGAGCTCCAACATGAAGCCAACGTGCCGTTGGGTCCTTGCAGTTACGATGCTTTGACCAAGTTCAGTGCCGCCCCATCCCTGAACCATTACCAGATCATCCTGGTGGATGCTCACCGGTCTTAACACATCACCACCTTTGGAGGCACTCAAGACAAACAATTGATCCTGTTGCACCACCAAGGCCATTACGATGTCATTACCCATTTACTGGGACTTTTCGGGTCCAGTTATGTATGTGCCCACTGTTGGAAACCCTATGACCACGAAGGGCGTCATCGGTGCAACAACAAACGCCATTGCCGGGCCTGTTGCCAAAAAGAGTGCCCCGATTTCCTGGAGGCTTACCCAAGAGGCCACAAAGCCACCCGACGTTGTCCCTCGTGTCATCGGGACTTTTTTGGAGACACGTGTTTCCAAACACATCTCGCTGTTGACCATACCGGCAAACCCGTCACCAACCCCCAGTCCACCATCTGCTTTCTTCGCCGTCGCTGTCCAACATGTCGTAAACAGAACGTCGGATTAGAAAAGATTGAAAGGCATCAGTGCGGGTACCTCGACTGCCCTTCTTGCCATGAGTACGTGCACGGTGAAACCCATCTTTGTTTCATTCAAAGAGCCCCCAAGCCTCAAGAAAAGAAGAGAAAGAGGAAACGTCAAGGAGGGCCTCGTGCTAAACGAGGAGCGGCTGCGGGACTTCAAACTGCCCCAGAGTAGGAAGATGTGGACGACCTGCCACCCTTGCACGTGTTTTTTGATATTGAAGCCATGCAACCCCACGAACAGCACATCGCTAATCTCGTCGGGGCCAAAACCGAAGACGACGATCGTCCTGTTGAGTTCCTGGGTGAGCATTGCATCCGAGATTTTCTGGAATGGCTGGATACCTTGACAAACAATGACACTAGACAAGTCAATGTGCTCGCTCATAATTTCCAAGGATACGATGGGTATTTTGTAATTCATCAATACTATGGGGACAACCGGATCGTCGAGCAGCTCCGGAACGGGTGTAAACTCTTGGAAGTCAAACACGATCACCTTCGTTTCATCGATTCTCTCAGTTTCTTCCAGATGCCTCTGTCCGCCTTTCCCAAAACCTTTGGATTGACAGAATTCTGCAAAGGTTATTTCCCGCACAAGTTCAATATCCCAGAACACCAAACGTACGTGGGACCCGTCCCGGCCCTCGATTACTACATGCCCGAAACCATGTCTCCCGAAGGCAAGCAAAAATTGGAAACGTGGTATCAAGAGCAATGTGCCCAAAATGTACTGTTTAATTTCCGTCAAGAATTGGTGGTCTACTGCAAATCGGATGTACGGCTCTTGAAACAAGGATGCTTGACTTTCAAACGGTTGTTTGAAACCCTGACGGGCTTCAATCCATTCGACCACATCACCATCGCCTCTGCCTGTAACCGGGATTTACGTATGAACCGAATGATCCCTAAGAGTATTGCCAGTGAACCCGTCCGTGGTTGGAAGAACCGTATCAATCAGTCCAACGTGGCCCTGGAATGGTTAACCTGGTGCCAACAACCGTTCCACAATATCGAACATGCCGGCAATGCCGGGGAGGTTCGCATCCCCGGCACCCACTTTCATGTGGACGGATTCGATGGCACTACAAACACTGTCTACGAATTTCACGGCTGTTTCTGGCATGGATGTCCTCGCTGTTACCCCAACCGTCACGAAGCACATCTCCGCCACTATGATCGAACCATGCAAGATGTCTACGAGACCACGCAACAAAGGATCCAACAACTTAGAGAGCAAGGGTACACGGTAGTGGAAATGTGGGAATGTGATTGGAGACGTCTCAAAGACACCTCACCCGACATCCGTACGTTTGTGGCACACCTTCAATTTACAAAACCTCTCAATCCCCGCGACGCCTTCTGTGGAGGCAGGACCAATGCCGTGAAACTGTACCATCAGGTGACCCCCAACCAAAAGATCCATTACATCGATGTTACCTCCTTGTACCCTTGGGTCAACAAAACCTGTGTCTACCCCAAAGGTCATCCTACCTTCATCTCACATCCAGGTCACACGGACATCCATCAGTACTTCGGCCTGATCCAATGCCAAGTTCTGCCTCCACGTCACCTCTACCATCCTGTCCTGCCTTACCGCCATGAGGGCAAACTCCTGTTTCCCCTCTGTGCCGCCTGTGTGAAAGAAGAAATGCTCAAACGTCCCTGGGAGAGGACGGCCGAATGCAACCACACCGACGAGCAACGCGTCCTGACTGGGACATGGTGCAGCCCGGAATTGTCTAAAGCGGTGGACTTGGGATACGAAGTCCAGTACATTTACGAAGTCTGGCATTTTAAAGAAACTTGTGAAGGCCTCTTCAGAGACTACGTCAACACTTGGTTGAAAATCGAGCAAGAAGCTAGTGGGTGGCCACCGGGGGTCGGGGAAGACGAAACCAAACGTCAGCAGTACATCCGGGACTACTACAAACATGAAGGCATCCAGCTGGAGTACGCTAACATCCAAAAGAATCCTGGGTTACGTACCTTAGCCAAAATGATGCTCAATTCCATGTGGGGCACATTTGGACAACGTCTTAACAAGACCCAAGTCCAAACCTTTGATGATCCTCAATCATTTCATAGGTTTTTGGATACCGATACCATGGATGTACGTCACGTGTCCGTGATGAATGATGACATGGTCGAAGTGCATTTTCAATACCAAGACCAAGACATCCCCGTCTCACCCAACCTCAACATCTTTGTGGCCTGTTTCACCACATGCTGGGCACGGTTCCGCCTTTATGCTGCCTTGGAACAATTACAGAAACGTGTCCTGTACTACGACACGGACTCTGTCCTCTTCCTCGAAGAGGAAGGTCAGTCCAACCCGGTCTTGGGCAATTACCTCGGCGACTTTACGACTGAATTGGATGGTGACGACTACATCGCGGAATTTGTGTCGGGGGGTCCTAAGAATTATGGCTACACCACAAACAAAGGCAAAGTGGAGTGCAAAGTGAGGGGATTCCGTCTGAACAGTGAAGGCAAGAGCCAATTGAACTACAACGTCATGCGTCAAAACGTCCTGGACGAAATCCAAAAGCCTCAAAAGCACCCGCGTCAAACCCAAGTCGTCAAAACACACCAGATTGTTCGGGATCCCAAAACCTATCAACTATTCACGTTTCCGGACTACGAACGGTACCAGTTGGTGTACGATAAGAGAGTCGTGGATCCGATCAGCTTCCAAACCTACCCCTACGGATACCAATGAGATGCTGATCTTGTCTTCCGACCTCCAGAGAAAGCGTCACGTTAAAGTCCGACCTCCAGAGAAAGCGTCACATGGTGGAATAGTCTGATTGCATCAGTACGGCCTCCAGAGAAAGCGTCATGTGTAAAAAAAAAAGGAACACTCAGAACAAAAGGAAATGGATGTCATCACAAAGGAACTAATAGGAATACTCATCATGGAATAGGAACACTCATCTTAAAAGGAATTCATCAAAAAGGAACTCATTAATAGGAACACTCATATCAAATGGAACTCATCATCCACATGAACTGGATGCCTTTATGGTCGTAATAATCCTCGATGTATGCTTGTTTTTCTTCCTGCACTCATCATGGAATAGGAACACTCATCAAAAGAAACACTCAAACCACAACTTCTTCTTCACACGTCCTCTTGTTTGTTGGATCAGGACATGGAACACTCACAAAAGGAACTCGGCTTGTCGCTTGTCGCTCTGTTCAAGGATCCAATAAAAAATTGTTTTTCCAACATGGCGTCTTTTTTTTGAGTCAAGGACCTCCCCCGATGCCCCAATTGGACTTTGGACTCTGAGCCCGCGTTCCTCAGCGGTCCTGCGCCCGCGATCCATTTTTCCCAACGGGTCAGCGGTTTTTCCCCCACCCTGAGCCCGCGATCCCTTTTCCCGACGGTTCCGCGGTTTTCCCCTCCAAATCACGTGACTTCCGGTTCCGGTGACGTCATTTCTGGTCACATGACTTCCGCTTGAGCCCACTATCCCCATGACCAGCGGTTTCCGTTACTAGGGGCAACCCAACCACCAATCAGAACACAAAAGCTCTCGACCAATCAGAAGCCAGGAATTTCTCTATGTGAGCGCACATTACTACTTACCTGTAAGCGTTTACATGATTTGGAGCAAAAATGGGTTCGCCCTCATCCCGGTGCTGAAGACCGGGATGAATTCATCCTGGGGCGAACACATTTTTGCTCCACATCATGTAAACACTCAAAGGTAAATGACCAGACACCGAGATGAAAGTCATCCCGGGATGAGATGAAGGTCATCCCGGGGTGAAGCTCATCCCGGGATGAAATAACTCATGTAAATGGCACCTTTTGGCCATCGCTTTAGTCAGCGCTTTCCACAAGAACAAATTAAAGCTACACGTATATGCCTTAAACTCAAAATGTACCTTGATTCCTCAGTGAGATTTTTGCTCTTGTAGTGGACATCCTTGAGAAAAATGTATAGCTTGTTCACATGTCCACTCTTGCTGTAGCTCGCGCTAAAACCAACTTTGTTAGGTGCGACTGACCTGCTGCCACAATTTCCAGTTTGAGAATATGT